>MU794996.1:0-98491 GCA_027886305.1 Lentinula aff. lateritia | reverse complement strand
GTCATTATCTTGGGACCAGGTATGTGTTACTTAGTATTACCTATGACTACGATACTCAATATATCTCTGTCATTATCTTGGGACCAGTCTGTCCATGCTCTGATCAGTTGCTCCGCCTATACCGCTTGCTCCGTTGTTCCGCTCTATCACTTGCCCCGCTGCTCCGCTTAGTCACCCCGTCTCTGACGCTTTGTGACAGTGAGTATGGGGATTGAAGGGAATAACTATAAGTTCAAACATTATGCCAAGTCTACTGTCAGGAGAATTTGCTGGATAATACATCCATAACCTATCTGCGAAACCTGTATGTTTGCCAGATCAAGGGTACTGGCTGGACTTGCTTTCGGTGCTTTCAATGCTGGGAAGTGCTCTCAGCTGCTCTTGGATGGTTAGCCAAAAATACATGTTTTGCAGATGTCATGGCCTCAAGCTCAGGCTAACTGATTTGCTCTGTTTTGTAAGACTCAGAAATCAATAATTTTTTTAGAATATTTCCTAAATTGTGGGTTTTTTTGGCATTCTACTTAATCTAGGTTAGTTCTGTAGATAAGAGACTTCCAGACTACTGTGCTCCATGTCATTTTTCTGAGGATCATGATTTGAAGTGCATAGCTGGAATTTGAAACTACCTAAAGGTTCGGCAATGACCTCATTCATACGGCGTATCCCATATTGATATATACAGTCGACTCCCTCTTAACCCATACCCCTATAAACCCATACTCCCTTATACTCCATACATTTTCTGGGTTACCAACCTTGTTTGCAGGGAAATGCCATGCATAACCCATAACTCTCCCATACCCCATAATCCATACCTTTTTGGGGGTATTCTCCACTATATTTTTACCTATAACCCATACCTTGATTGCTATCATTGCATTTGATACTCCCAAAATGGGATCAGTAAATAGACAATTGGCACAAAATCAATACCAAACCAATAAAATGGTTGATTTACACTAATTTTGAGCTAACATAACCCATGATAACCCATATGTGGGGTGTTACAGCTCCCGATTAGGTAAATTGTCACGTAGGTCACTTGGTGTGACCACCCCATAAACCCATACTCTCCCATAACCCATAGGTCTGGACCTCCACGGAGGGGTATGGGTCAAGAGGGAGTCGACTGTAGTAACTGTTGCCTATATAGATAGATGGGCGTGGGAGGTGGGACAAGGGCCAACATACATTCTACGAGAAAGAGCCTTACCTAAAGGTTCGGCAATAAGAAGGGCATGGTAGAGACCCGGGCCGGACGAAGCTTGCTGAACAAGCGCCCAAGGAGCGCTTGTTCGTGATTCGACGTCTGTCCTACATGACGATGGCTGATTTTCCTGACCCCGCCTCTCTTTCTCTTTCAAAGGATGCCCGACAATCTTTACAATCTTTTCCTCGATCCTCCTCAACTTCTACATATATTAGCGCTGGGAGCCCGTTGGTAATCAACACGAACAACATCAGAAGGCCTGATCACCAGTAAGTGAATGAAAGGAAGGCAAATTTCAGAGGAATATTGACTGCATCGTACAGGCGATCCCCTTCTTCCGAAATAATAGCCCCTACTCCAAGAAGACATTTGCTGGAAAGCAACGCCAGTCATTCGTGGCTGCACACACCACCACTTTCACCAGTATCTTCTCGAGGAATATCCCCTACATCTACACGGGCCATGAGCCCGCATTTACACCTTACTCGAGGGACGAATGGTCAGCAGAGCTTTGGCTCAATAATGGAGTCGAGCGCCGCAAGATTAAAAGTGGCCTATAGGTCGGAGTCTGGAATGGGTCGGCGTTGGATACGGTGGTCGCATAAACGAGGAATGAGGAGCTCGTTGATAGCATTAATATTCTTAGCGTGCGTGTTTCTCAAGCTAAGCTTGGGTTTGGGATCGTATTCCGGTGTGTTCATTGATACACCATCATCTTGAAGTTTCTCATTCTTTGTTTCAGGCGAGAACACGCCTCCAATGTACGGCGACTACGAAGCGCAACGGCACTGGATGGAGATTGCTATTCACATCCCTATACACCAGTGGTACAAGTATGATCTGCAGTACTGGGGCTTGGATTATCCTCCACTCACAGCTTATGTATCTTGGATATGTGGCATTGTGTGCGTTTTCCTCATCAACATAATATCATGAGAAGGTCTTATTATCTGCAGTGCGCATTCCATCAATCCCACGTGGGTTGCTTTGGACTCTTCACGCGGTATCGAAACAGCAAGTAGCAAGCTCTTCATGCGTGCCTCTGTTGTTGTTTTCGATGCCTTGATTTGCGTTCCTGCCCTATTGTTGTTCTCTCGGACCTGGTTTAGCACACGCTCCCAAAGAACCCAAGATTTAGCTTTCTTACTGCTAATGTTACATCCTGCGCTCCTTCTCGTCGATTTTGGACACTTTCAGTACAACTCTATCATGCTCGGTATGTGCTATGATGTGAACTTCCGCTATTGCACTGATATTTGACGCAGGTCTTACAATCATGGCTATGAATTTCTTTGCTACTGGACAAGATTTCCTCGGTGCAGTGTCGTTCGTGTTGAGTTTAGGTTTCAAACAAATGGCTCTTTATTACGCGCCAGCCATAGGCTCCTACCTGATTGCGAAATGTGTATTGTTAGGTCCTGCAAACGGCGGACGGCTTTTTGTTCACCTCGCGTTGATAACAGTCGCGACATTCATGTTACTATTCCTGCCATGGATCCCCCCCTTCTCTACCTCTCCGCTTCTTATCCTCGACCCAATATCTCGAATATTTCCCTTTGCTCGCGGCTTATTCGAAGACAAAGTAGCCAATTTTTGGTGCGCATCGAACGTGGTGATGAAATGGAAGAAATGGGCAGACCAGGAGATACTGGTCAAGGCTGCCGCCATCTTGACCCTCCTCGGATTTTTTCCGAGCGTCATCGTTATAGGAAAAGCAGCATGGGACCTGAAGGTATGGAGTGAGCCCGTTGCGACAAAAGTGGTTGAATCGAACGGCGAATCAGAACTGAAAGGGTCTTCATCACATATCCAAATCCTTCCTCTGCTGCCCTATGCGCTACTGATTTCATCCATGTCATTTTTCTTGTTCTCATTTCAAGTGCACGAGAAAACCATCCTCCTGCCTCTCATGCCTTTGATGCTGTTATTCTCCGGAGCTACGTCGGATTCAGAGGTCTACTCATGGGGTGCATTAGGCAGCAATGTTGCAGTGTTCAGGTCTGTAGGAGCATCACCTTCGAGCTCGCCAACTGATATCTGATCATTCTGTAACAGTATGTGGCCATTGTTGAAAAAAGATGGGCTGGCCCTGTCGTACTTCTCCCTGACATTGTTGTGGAATCGACTCATCGGTCACAATCCAATCAAAGTAATATACACAGCATTTCCCTTCAATTCTTATGTGCACCTGCTTTCAGCTGTAAGTTTACCAACGTGCAAAAACGAGTAAACTAGTAACCTCTCAATCATAGGGCGTATACGCAGCTGTTATGTCTCTGCATCTCTTAGAACTAATCGTCACACCGCCCGCACGTTATCCTGATCTTTTCCCTGTTCTGAATGTTCTCATTAGCACACCTGTGTTCGTGTGCTTGTGGTTGTGGAGTATCAAGTGCTGCGTTCAAGTCAGTTGGGCAATAACTGGTCCATTGGCCTTTGGCGAAGCGGAAAACGAGCATAGCAAGCGCTCTTCTACGACAGTTAGTGATTTAAATGAACGGCGATTCTCGTTTGTCGCCAAGAGCGATCGCACGAGGGCGGCCAGTTTAGGACATGCGCGAGGGAAACGCGTTAGAAGGTCATCCACACATTCAGCTACAGGTTCAGCCACCAGTACTGCTATTCCTCCATCTTCGTCGGTATTTCGTGGCAACGCTGGTGGCAATTTCGTAGAGGAACGGGTAACAGCCTACCCAGAGTAATTGTACCTTTAATCCATGGAATTTTGCGAAATGTATCGGATCGATTTGACTTGAATGATCACAATAAGCATAATTCCCTATGATCCCTGTCCTCTTATTCCCATTCTCGTGTTGAAACGTTGCTCTCGACTTGATTATATTTTCAGATGTCTTTCTGTAACACATTGCGGCTGGTAACTGTATTAGCCGTTCTTGTTCTCATTCAAATGCTTTGTAATTTGTATCCCCAACTCTAGAGCTTTTCAGGATAGGTCGGTCGGTTTTCAGTACACCAGAAATGTATCAT
Source organism: Lentinula aff. lateritia (assembly GCA_027886305.1). Taxonomy (NCBI): domain Eukaryota; kingdom Fungi; phylum Basidiomycota; class Agaricomycetes; order Agaricales; family Omphalotaceae; genus Lentinula; species Lentinula aff. lateritia. The sequence continues at coordinate 94,290 of MU794996.1, read as the reverse complement.
ATAAATGCTCCTGGTTCTTTCTTCTGAGGATACCGGCGACCAACTTCTCATCGTCTTGAAACCAATCAACATCACTTCTGGTTTCGTCTCTGCGATCGCTGTATCAAAGACTCACCGATCGGATGGCAAAAATTGAAACGTGCGGGAGGCGTTAGACGCGGAACAAAAAGCCCGGAGGGAAATGGAAAATCGTTGGCAGAGTTTAATCCTACATCAGCACATATTAGCATCACCATGATAAAGTCCTCCGCTTCATCTGTGATATGTTGAAACACATCGGTTCGTCTGGTTCACACCGGCATGCATGCACTGGATAAAGTATCACGGGTACTGATCAACTGGAATAATTCTTCAGTAGTGCTAACAGAAAAAAGCTTGTTTCTTCTTCATTTATGCTACAGGCCGCATCCCCTGATCTCTTCAAAAAGATGGTCACCCTCTTGATCTAGTAGTATTCGAGTCCAAGGTACATGTGATTACTTGCTGCCGGAGGGGATATGAACAATCCAGGTCAAAATGGGGAAGGATAGAGGTGTGTTCAAGACTGGTAAAAAGTGGTTGTGCCAGTGCGGGTTTGGACTGAACGATAATACGAAGCCACAAAAACTGTGCATATATTCAGGGACAAATTATCCGATCAACAAACGAATTGCCTAAAATGATTGATATAACACGCTTTGACCGAGGGTTTTTTTGCATAGCTATATTCATGGAAGACAGCTTGAAATATGTGGACCTGAGAATATACAGTACATATATATATGGTTTCTCTACAAGTGTTACATTTAAAGCGGTGATCCCGTAGTTGTTTTGAACCGCTTGTGACTAGGTGATCTGGGAGATCCAGCTTCCTCCGGTACTGATCGTAACCCTTCCAGACGGACTGGAGGGAAAACGAACTCTCCCTTCAAATGCTGACCCATGCGGTAAATATTGTATCTCGCAATTTCTGTAGAGTTTGAAGTCGGTAGTGGCAAGGGAGGAGGCCTATGTTTTGTTTTCGATTGCCGATAGGTGCCGAATTTAGGAGCCTGGCTCATTGATGCATGTCGCGGTAATGCATTCCTTTCGCCGTCATTTAACTCCCTTGCAATAACAGTCAAAAGCAAGACCACGACCGAGAACCCGACGATAATCATTTGCGGGAAGTAACCAATTGCATCTTCCAAAAATCATGAGTAAATAGAACATCCAAACAATGAAGGACATACCAAGCAATACCCCTACATACAGACAGACCCTTGTTCAATTCGAGTTCTATCGAGTCAAGGTTTGACATTTTACTTACCATCCAGTCCAGGCGCATCGGGCATACTATATCTGATCTGCGGGAGGCCGACAAGAGTCGCACCATTAACAATCAAGATCTTGAGTATGGACTTGACATATATCGTACGTCTCGCGAGAATTACATTCCCGATGCAGATATGTGTCAAGAACCAGCTCGAAGCGAATAACAACAGTGTAATGAGGCGTGCCTCGATAGGACGACGAATGTGTATATCTATGTCGTGAGAGGGTGTATTAACCCCATCTGCGCTTAGCACGTAGCTTTGGACATCTGCGGATTCGACTACGAAACTCGAGGTCAAGTCAATGGTCGCCAATTTGCTGAATGATATAGGAAAATCCTGGTCAGAAGTGACGCGAAGAGTACTGGACAGAAAATACGTGTCGAAAGGGTAGAGCCGGTCATTATGAACATCCAAAACATGATCACTGTCGAATTGTACCAAATTCTGAATCCTGAAAAGAAAGCATGAGACGACAAGCCCTTCAATGAATGAATCACCATACTTCCTACGCTCTCCATTCTCGCTATAAGGTATGAGTTTTGGGTCAAAGACCCCTGTTGGATCATTGTCTCTGAAAAGTATTCAATTAACGAGAAAAGCGATTGGTTACTTGTCTACGTACCCGTCTATATAGATCTGTAGAGCGTTATTCGGGAGCCCGCACAAACTGCTGCCATGTACTCCTGATGAATCCGGAAGCATGTAGTCCTGGCCACAGGCAACGATAGACCAACGAATAGTAACGGATGGTTCATCAACATCGATATCCACACTTTCACCCAGAAGAACGATCTGTATCGTTGCAGTCGAGATTTAGCTTTTACTCTGACATGAAAGATGACCATTTGGACTGACGCCTGGATTCGAATGTGCAACTTCATCTAGTATACTTTTGAACAACGGTTCTTGAGCGGTAACACCATGGAACACAGAAGGGATAGTCAGGACAAATATGACAGAACAAAGAATGGCAAGTCCGAAATAAAAGATTGGAGGAACGGGAATGACTCCGTTGACAGCGCGGATAGTTGGAGCCTGGATGGCACGCAAAGAAAGAGATCTCTCCTTTCGAGCAGGTTCGTTAGACCTTGTGCCTCTAACTGTAGCATGTGTTGTAAAATCGGGTATCGCAGCACCTAGACCTGGTATAAGGTGGAAAGACCGAAGTCTGTCAAAAGAGTGGCGCAGCCTAGGGCTTGGGAAGAGTGAAGGAATGTGAAGACCCATACTTTTCAGTCCAGTGGGAGGGTTAGTTCAAACAAAGAGAAAATCGAGAAATATAAATGAAATAGTTCAATGCGATTTAACTCCGCGTGGAGAGGGCGCTGTCCTCGTTTATTATACTCAAAAATACCCGGAGAATGTTGAAGGATATTAGAGATCTTCTCTTTGGTTCTAGTTTATCAGTTTTAGTCGCGAGCATGACATTTTACCAATCTCAATTCAATTTCTGTTAACTCCGCACTATTCCCTAAATTGAGTACAACAGCTTGAATGGAGCTTTTATTTCGAGCTTCAAAGACTAATCATGAGTTTCTGCCTCTAGTAAAAGAGTTTCGATTTCAGCGAGTGGTCCGTCGTTGCGGTCCCCTTCATGTCCAATCACCGTCAAAATCTGTCTCGCAGCCACAACTGAGTTTTTCAGTTCTGCGGCTACCTCCATTGTTGATGTGGACCGGACTATGTGATTCCAGCACGTTTTGGCCTTTTCAAGTAGATGTAAGCCTACAACATATGAGGGTCGTGATAGACAGGAGATTGACATAACATTTACCGATCTGCGGATAGTTTAAAGGATAAATAAGTTGATAGAGTGCGAATAGAGACGAGCTGGATTCTAGAGCGACATCATAACGTCCGTCGTGTGAGGCAGCGCCGAATTGTTCGGATAATGTCGATATAAATGATTCATGGAGTACACACGCCAATTCAATTGGAAAGAGTGAATCATTCCCGGTCAAAAATGGGCTTAGTCCCATCGCTCCCACAAACTCTCTCAGCCTTCCGCAGACTGCCTGGAACTTTACCGGGTTTTTGGGAGGTTCTGGAATAGGTCCTACTTTTCGTAGAACGTTGCATGATGGACAAGAGCATGTAAACCCATACGTCAAATCAAAGACGGTGGTCCGTGTTTGCAGTAGAGCAGGATCTATATAGGGAATGCATATCTGACAATGCAGACAGGTTGTCAAAATGCAACAAGTTGTGCCAGAATAATACCTGTAAGTACCTCGTCCCCTTTCGATATTGCACGGAGAGCCACAACTTCCAGTTTTACGGGTTCATGCACTTGAATAATGAATTTTACAGCAGCATTTGGCATACATGAGTGATTAAACAGACGGCTAGCAATGGGGAAAATTCCATGCGCGTAGGTGTTGAAATGCGAATGAATGGAAAAATTGTTGTTTTCGAATCTAGAATAAAATCCGTCAATGACCCCTGCTGTGAATGAGTGTTTGGGACAGATTGGAGGAGCTGAAGTCGTCATAGGACCAGGCAGGAGGGACTGGAACGTTAGGAAGGCGGTATTTTCATCCCTCTCGTTCGCATCAACAGAGGATAAATGAGCAACCAGACTAGAGAGAAGTAAAGCGTCCATCTTCTTGTGTTCCTCGAGGGCTTGAAACGACGCAGCAGAGATATATGTGTTATAGAGCTTGCAAATCTTGCGATGTCCGGACTTCCAATGTTTGCTTTGGCCTAACCAAACATCAGCGACGAAAAGGATTTTAATAATCTCTACTGACATGTTTGGTCGCAGTAGTAAAAAGATGCGCATCCCGCACATCGCTTCAGAGAGCCGGAACCTGAAAGATTGTGGCAATGGTCGCATCGATGACCTTTTTCCGAAGGTAGAAGAACATCTATGTAAGAGGAGTTGGATAAAATGATGCCTCCAGCTGAGAATGCATTGTTGGCCATGCATCTACTCCTTCCAACAGCAAGCGGCTCCAGGAAAACATTTTCTCCTAGATCGATATTCGCCTGGTAGTCGGAAGGCATGTTCTGTAATTGTCCAACGTTCAACGTTCAGTACCCAGTAAAGTCGAAAACAATCCAGATCTAACAAACATCAACACAGGCCCTTGGTGTTACCACGATCTAAAGTAATGGACGAGTATCCTCCTCCTCCAGATGATGCTCTCGATACACAGACACCTCCTCCACCTCCACAACCCCGAACAACTCATACAGGCTCTCCTACCGAATTTTTGAAGGGCGTCGTAGGAAAGAAAGTTATTGTTCGTCTCAATTCTGGAGTCGATTACAGAGGTAGCCTTCCCCGTTTTCTCTTCTCTCTTTTCTCTTGTCCTGATGCATTGATTTTCCGGTGCATTTAGGAGTTCTCTCATGTCTTGATGGATACATGAACATTGCTCTTGAAGCAACGGAGGAACACGTCGAAGGAAATGTGACAAATCGTTATGGTGATGCATTTATACGAGGAAATAACGGTGAGTAGTCTGCTTCAACTCTGGAATATGCACTCATTCTTGATCTAGTGCTCTATATATCAGCAGCTGAAGAAATATGATAGTGGTGAAGATGTCCTCCCTAGTTATTACACACCCGCCACATGATCGCGCTATCACATTGATCATATTCTGGCTTTTTCCTTGACGATGACATGTACTGTGCATCTAATGATCTTAGAGTGAAAATATTTGCTTGAACTTAAATCTAGTGAACGATCTTGCAAATTTCTCCCGATCAGTTATCACTTCATCTCGGAATCACGCTGCTTCATCGGTCAATCCTCTAGATTCCTAAAGTCTTTTTTGGGATAGTTCAATATTAAGCAATCACTCATACATTGCAAAGAAAACAGCGGAGACTCCAAAGGATCTTAAGAGTCCCATATAGCACCAAAGGCTGGAATTCCCCTACTTTTCATCCCATACACGATTTTCCGCGTTAGTTTCTGATTTGAAATCACACATACTGCTTCGGCGTTGAATTCCTTGTACAACCGGTAAGTCAACTGGATCATGTCCGGCTTCCCGTCTCTACGAGTGTCTGAAAGTCCCGGTTAATCATCCAGATCGAAACAAGAGATGTAATACGAACCATGGAGGACTGCGTTAGGAGCAGCTTCGAGGATAGAATCGACGAGATGATCTCCAAAAGTTTTCCGGACGTCTGGTGAAGTCCATAACAAGCACAAGGGAACCTTTTTCGCGAGAATGACTGGCGCGCAAGGCCCGATACCTGTAATCCGAATCCAATGAGTTGCAGGTTGGGTCACGAGAAAGAAAGAACCCACCACTCCCTGTCGCAACAAGTACAATGCGTCGGAATAGCGACGCAATCCTCAATACTCCATAAGCTGGAACGCCGCGAACCCATAAGTGGGTGGGAGGATTGTGGATTTGTTTCGCCGTCCAATCACTGAATTGATTGTTTTCAAAATGTTGAAAGACATAATTGATAAAAAGCGACATACCCCGCCTTTGATACCACCAGGGAGTAGCCAGGTTTACCAGGTTCGTTGATCGTAGCGAAACCATGCCATTCTATCAAGGGATTGTCACTGATACGGGTGAAATGTCCGGGTTTTGTAGTAACTGAGTGATTTATGACTCAGCATGATAACAGCGAAATAAGAAAAGCCTGTTCCACACCATAATCAAAGTACAACCTGACAGCATGATCAGAAAGAACTACGCTTCGTACTGGCACTCTTCGGAGCCTCAGCCACGGAAGTATAATGGATCCTTCAGAAGTCAATGAGTGTCTATTGGTGGGACTGCAGCTAGGACCGCTCACCAGTTAGAACGGAGAGTAGCCAAAATGCTGGAGACCGAGAAAGAGCCAACCCTAAAGACTGTTCCGGTTCTTTGAAATCATTTGTGAGGAGGACAACCTGCATCATTCGAACTGTCAATTATTTGGCTAGGAAAAAACTTGGCCTGCTCACCTGACACCAGACCAACGCCGTAGCTGTCCAGCCTAGAAATCGATGGAGACGTCTACTCTTAAGGTTAGGAAGATAATAAAAAAGAATAGGTTCGCTTACTCAAAGGTGTTATGTCGCCTGGATCGAAAGGTGGGATATGCGAATATCACAATTCCTACGAGCAGTGTTAATATCCAATATGTCACAGCTAGCGTTGCTGGAGACACCTAGAGTGACTCGGTGAGTGAAAATACTGGCCATGCGTGTAGGATCGGCTTACGAGTCCTCCGTTTAGCAGGCTTTGAGTAGCTTTTCCAGTAAATAATAGGAGCCAGACGACTCCCGAGATTGCACATGAGCTATGGAAACCGCCGATGTGGTATACTTCTGCTACTCGTCTCCTACAGAAAGGTGTCAGGATCCAGGAACCCCGCAATACCAGCACAACAAACCTTATGGCAAGGGGCCAACTAGTTCGACAACATTTAGCATGAATCTACGAGGATAAAGAAAGACTCACGAAGTCGGGACAGAACAGCATACGGTGAAAAAGGCATTAATGACATAGTCTTGCCTCATCAAAACAGCACAGAGCAGATTGGCAACGACTATTTCGCCAAGCTTGACAACACTGGCTCCTCGGACGCAAGTAATGATGAAGATCACCATGTTGACAATGAATACAATTCCAAAAAGACGGCGATAAAGAGAGAATATTTGGTGGCGGATATTTCGAAGCAAATGTCCTTGAGTTTTGTTGGGAACCAAAGATTCGTGTGGGCCCTCTAAAGCAAGAGGCTTCTCTTTGATTGAGGAGACGGAGCTGCTGGTACTGGTTAGGGATGCCCCGGCGTTTCGAATGTACGCGGGAGGTGGGAGCGAGGGTATGTCGAACCACTTTTCGACCGGTACAGGACCGGCTTCGGCTTTCTCTGGAATTTTTGCACTAGTTTTCTCTTGAGCGATTTCATCAAGGGCGAGTCGACGAAGAGCTCTTTTGTCGGTTTTTATATTACTTAAAATAAACAGAGGCTCAGCATATGAATTTTCTTCCAGGTAGATATCACCTACGAAGTCTTGGGAAACTCTTTCATCACAGTAAGACGAGTAGGAACAGCATAATACGGCTGTATCTTTGCTGTGTCCGATAAAACAGTCTCGGAATTGACTTCATCTGGGGCTACGAACCCCCAAAGAATATCGTCTATTAGAAGAGCGGCTGCAACTTTGACGCCTGGAGAGCTCTGTAAACCATGCAGTCAGAAATGTGTATATTATTTTATTCATAGCTTTCACACCTCTAGCGCCGCAGCTACACCGTCAAGCTCAACTCGAAAACCCTGAAATATTATTAACTTAGTTCATCTCCAAGAATCGTTGATTAGCACACACCTTAACTTTGACCTGATCATCTATCCTTCCAAGATGCTCTAGTGTCCCGTCCGGTCGCCATCGACTACAGGAATAACAGAAATTAGGCTCCAAAATGGGAATCATTTCGAAAGCTCGCCCACCCTAAATCACCAGTATTGAACATTAGAGAGCTATAAGTGGAAGCTTGAGTGACACCTCGATCAAAAACAGATGAGGCTACCTACCCATCGTTCACGAAGAGATCAAAGAGGTATCTTTCATCTGTCTTCTGTGGAAGATTCAGGTACCCTCTGCTTATTCCTTTTCCTCCAGCCCACATGAGTCCTGTCTGGCCAATCGGCAAAGGCTGCAGGTCATCGCCAAGCACATAGACATTGTTATTTGGAGTCGGCTGTCCTATACTTAAAGCTTCTCCGGAACAATGCAGCTGCATTGTGTTCACAATTGTAATCTTTGAAAAATAGCATATTGATTGGTTTTTTGTTTCCTCAACATAGTGAGTACTCACTTCTGTCGGCCCACAGCAGTTGTAGAACCGTACAGTTTTAGCCCATACGTCAGCCAGTCCTAGGTCAGAATGATATTCGAAAACATATCTCAAAAGCAAACATATAGAGACATCACCTTGCGGACATGCTTCACCTGCCACAGCAACGACTTTTATGTTAGGATAAGCAGATGGCTGGTGAGGGCCGAGCATAGAAGGGGTGGCAATAACGACGTCGACTGTCTTCATCACTGCTCTCCATTCCTTTGAGGTCTTTCCACGTAGACAAAGTGTGGCGCCATTGCAGAGACTTCCGAGTATTTCCTGCGAGTACAGTTAGGAACAGCAGATCTTACGATAGTTCTGGGTGAGCAACGTACCCAAGCAGCCATATCGAATCCGATGTTCATTAATTGCGACACTCGTACTCCTGGGGCCATTGATAGGTTACCTGGAGCAAGGCAAACCACTGATTGAGGTTAACTATTGCCTTATGAAGTGGTAGGACTCTCAAGCTCACAGTTGGTCACGTTCCCGTGTTTAACGTCGACACCCTTGGGTACGCCAGTGGTTCCTAACAGACCAGACGACTCGATCAGAACCTCCACTGAAGTCTACCAAAAGATCACCTTACCACTTGTATATATCACGTAGACGCTGTCTTCGGCTACAGATAAATCGTTGAAGTGATTTTTACACTCTGAGGTAACGAGGCATTCGCATTTGAATTCGTCTAGATAGATGGCTGGTACTGCACTGCTCTCCAAACGACTCGCAAATTTACGGAATGCGAGAATGGCGGTGGCACTTGAATCCTGCAATACATGGTGAAGTGTAGACTCTGACACAACATTTCCGTCCAAAGGTACATATGCAGCACCAGCTTTCATGATACCTAGAATACCGATGACCATTGGTATGGAGCGCTCCACGAGTAGACAAACGCGAGAATGGCGTCCAACTCCAAGAGATCGCAGCCGGACTGAGAGGCAAGTAGATTTTCGATCGAGCTCTGCATAAGTGATGTTTTCTGCGAAATCCTCAACAGCAATGTTGACCGGGCTGGAAGCTGCATGCGATGCAAAAGCGTGATGAACGCATTGGAAAGGAGGAACGACAATGTCACCGAAGCCGAATTCCATGAACGAGACGCGATCGCTGACAGAAAGAGATTGAAGGGGATCAGGAAGCATACTGAGCGATATTGTTTGGCAGGACCGTTTTGCAGGATCATGTTTTATAGAGATAAAGCGCAGGCGAGGTATGTCCTATAGTCAACCGGAAAAAAGAGTTGGCATGCCAAGTATGTTCGTATGGTAGACGAAATTGGATTCCTCCGTGATACAAGGTGATGTTAGTGTACATAGATTGTATTGCGCCTCCTTCAGTGCACTTCAGCTGTACAATGGGCCCTCTTGCAGTGTTGCTAAATTTTCGGCACTATCGTCGGTCAAAGGCTGAATAGGAAAGGGAGATTTTGACAAAAGAGGTGTTGCACCAGCCACGCTCGTCAGCGAGCAAAGTAAAAGTACGCCTTTCAGGGAACGAACGTCTCACGTTCACGCGTGATTGAGGCACCGAGAATCATGACGATGGCAGCTCTTGGCCCGGACATGTCTGGCAACACCGGGCAACACTGTGGACTGGCTATAGGAATTGAAGATGTACTTACGCTATGGAGAATGTTATGAACATACATTGATGGTCGGGTTAAGGTACCCGTACAGTACAGTTGATACAGATACAGCTAAGACGATAGATGATGGTTGGAAGAATGCAAGAGACCAAACTAAATGGCAGCATTGAAATACAAGAGGGAACAGACAAGGGGAAGAGCATGTTGAGAGCCAAAGCTACCGAACCCGCTGGCGTTCTGTTGTGGATTTTTGTCGGGAATCTCGAGAAACTCGCCTACAATGGTGGGAGGTCAGGAGACATTCATGACTACGATCTTTGCACATACCAATAATATTCCATTACGTCGCTCTGACCCAACTTGCGCAAAAAGTTCTCGTCATGAGTGATGATGATGAGTTGGAAATTGGAATGATTCTTCCGCTCATTAATGATACTGACAAAAGACAGGTTAATCAACAATGAATAACCAAAAACTGGTCCATCTGGCACTGACTCGACAAGACTAGAAGCCAGAGCTTCAATATTTTCTGTGTCGAGCGCATTGGTGGGCTCGTCCAATGCTAATATACCACAATTTTGGCCAAATGAATCGGATAGTGCTAGCCGAATGATGATAGATGCCAGCATCTTTTGTCCAGCTGAACATCGACCTCGCATGTCCATCTCCACCTGGTCTTTCGTCATTACGACCTGATGTTACCAATGAAATCAGGCTTAGATCTTTTTAACGAATGCTATTATACCGCACCCTATAATTGTAAGAACGTTTGGAAGCTCCGCCCTCAACGTCGGACCGAATCTTGATTCCATCGATATCTAAAGGTTGCGCTTGCCTCAGAAATCGGAGGATCGTCGGATACATATTCCTACCTGTGCCCTGATACGTTTTGTTCCAGAGATGCCTCATAGTATCGTTGACCTCCTCCATCTTCAGGGTATGATATTTCATGATAGCGCTGAAATCACAGATTTAGAAGGTCCGGGTAGAAAGGTTGAATCGGGTACTTTTCCAAGGCTTTTCCGTACTTCTCCAGGTCATTGTTCGCCATGTCGGACATCTATATAGCCGAACTTAGATAATCGTCGATTGCTGTGAGGATAGGTATACCTTAACTTTGATGAGCTGATCAGTATAATGCTTATTGATGTCCTTGTATTCTTTGGCGTCTGCCTCCCATGTGTTGAGCTGAGACTTGTGGGAGCTTATTTCACCTCCAATGTGCGAAAACTGAGTATGATGAGCGTAATAAAGAGCGAAAGAGTCATTGAATGTGTACCTCAAGCTGAAGAGCCTCCTCTTTATTCTTTGCGATTTTCCATTTGTCTTGGAAGGTACGCTTAGCTTTGGCAGCTTCCTCCATGTCATAGGAGTCAATTTCAGTCTGCGTTTCCTGAATTTGCGTCACAAGCTTCCGCAAACGAATGTTCTCCCGAAGGTTGGAAAGAGTGGAACCGCTTTCGCTAATCTCTTTGTCGATTTTGGCGATTTTGTCTCGAGCTTCCTCGACTTGTTTTTCCAATTCTTTGATTTCTTCCTTAGCTTCTTCGAGCGATGCATTGGAGTCGCGAAGTTGTTGCTCTTTCCGCTGTTGAACATACCTGAATCAAGGTAAGTAATTCGACGTGCGATACTGGGAGTCGGGACACACTTTTCCACGTGTTTTTGGGTGTCGGCGAGTTTGTCCGCTCTGCGGTTAAGATCCTGAGCCAGAACCGAAGCGCTAGCTAATCTGCCGTCCAGCTCGCGTTGTTGGGTTTTGTGCTCGACATCGAGTGCATCGATGGGGCCCTGAGCTTCGGCGATGCGTTGTTCTGCAGTCTGGAACTTACATCGGCCTTGTGAGCAAAGCCAAAAAGGAGTGACGTACCTTCATTCGATCTGACATATCAGCGATGTCCTTCTTCCACTGTTCAATCTGCTTCTCGATAATCTCCTTCTCCTTAATTCTACCACGTATCTTGGCGGATTCGAGCTCCAGCCTATGCAATTCGCTCTCAATGCTTCGGTGTGTCGCATTTTGGCGGTCACGCTCCCTTGTTAGAGCATTAGTCTCTTTGTCGAGAACACGTCTAAGAAAGGTCAGAATTATGGTGGATATTCGGCTTGGGAGGACAAGCGTACATTTCACTAGAAAGTGCTTCGATCTCGTTCTGGATATCCTCAGTACTTTTCGTGGACCCAGATGCTGCAAGTTCGTTTTCAATGGATTTGACTTCTTGCTTCAGTCGCTCTACTTCTGCTTGAAGCCTCGCAATTGTTTTACCATACTCCTTGACCGCCTGAATGTCCTTTAATTCTTCCTTGAGAGCGTTGACTTTATCGGAAGCCTTCCAAACACAGTAAGAGTCTATACACAGACCGGACAAGCCTCTGCTCTACCTGCTCTGCAATTTCTTTTGTTTCCATTGCTGTGGTTTCAGCATTGGCAACCTGTTCTTCCATTGCTGGTATCTCTTTGAGCTTCAGTGTGTCCAGTCGACTCTGGATAGGGCGTAGTTTTTGCAGCCTCTCATGTTCTTCCGCCCACCCTTCAACAGAGGCTTCCGCATCTTTGGTTTGCTTGGATTTATTGATCTGTTCTTTCAGCTAAAACGAGATAAAATATCCACTGTTTGCGTAGCAATGATGAACACCAACATATTTCTCAAAGACATGCAATTCATCGTCATCCATATGACGATTGCAGGCGGTACACTTTCTCTTTTGCTTTCCGGCTTGGAGCAGTCGCTCATATACATTCACTGCCCCTGCACCAGAGTGTACCTCCCTATAACAATGATGAAAGGGTCAGCAAGCCAGGCTATATCAAACGGTACTAACTCTTTGGCAAAATTGAGCTGGGCGAAAGCATCTTTGATGGCCTCTTCTAAAGTCATCTCCTTTTTTTCGAACGCACCCTTCATTTGACGTTCGGCATCTGAGAAATGTCAATATCCCTCCCTGTACATTCTGATCAAAAAGTATACCTTTCAGGTCTTTCATTTTTGATTTCAGAGTAGCACTCTTTTCTGCGACAGAAGCCTCTGCTTGACGGTGGTCACCACTGGCAGTGTTGGCATCTATTTCTGCGATCTCAAGCGCATTCATCCTCTTTCTGCAAAACTAGTCAGTAAACGTTCTCACAATGCAATTGAGACAATTACTTTGCGATTTTCTCAATTACGCTTTCAATTGACTCGATCGAAGCCGTTTTGCCTATAAGTTTAACAAGTTTCGTGTTCGCAGAATCAACACTAGAAGGATTGATGAGGTATCGAAAATGTTAAGAGTATGAAAAACACAAACTTGGACTCAATCTCGATATTCTTGGTGTTGATATCTTTCCGCTTCAAATTCAAGTTTGCACGAGATTCGGCTTCTCGGTTCAACAGGATGAATTCTTGGTTAAGCCTTTCGCGTTTGCTTTCTGCGACAGTCTTCTTCTCAGTATTCTGAGAAAGCTTTTCATCATAGTTGGCGTTCTTGAAGTCCGCCTTTAGTTTGTCCAGTCGCCGCGTTTTCTCTTCGATGTCGCCCGTGTTTATCTGAAGCTGACCGAAAAGCTCTTGGCTATTTTCGAGTTCGCGTTCACCTTTTGTGATATAGCCCTTGCGTTCTACCTGGTGCAAAGATGAGAAATATATGAGGGGCGTAGACTGGACATGGGCCTACAATTTGTTGCCGAAGAGAAGAATTATCGGCTTTGAGTTGTTCAGCGGCTGCAGTAAGCTCACGAGACCTTGCGTTGTATTCTTCCTGTTGAGACTTCCTCTCGGCCTGATGATGCGACAGTTGTTCAACATTCCAATTCTATCACTAGAGAATCTCCCACACCTGCAATTTCTCTAACTCATGGTTCTGCTTTCCCTTGAAATCATCCAGTTTTGACATAAATTCGATGACCTGGGAACCATCCAAAGCATTTTGACCGAAACTACCTATTTCAAACTTCGTCGCAATATCCCTGATAAGTTGTTCACGGTCTTTGAGCCGCTGTTGCTGTTGCTGCATTCGGTTGGAAAGTTCTGAGACATTGATCATGATCAAAAAGAAATAGCGCATACGTTAGCTTCAGAATTGAAGCGGGCTACATTGTTCAAATGGACATCACGATTCATTCTACCGGTATCCAGCTCTCCCTCGATATCTTGCTTTTGAGCAACTGCTTTCTGTCGTTGTCGCTTCTGTTCCTGTATATTTTCGTCAAACCGATCCATACGCCTTTGCAGATCTTCATTGGAGCCTTGGAAACAGTGTCAATAGGTGTTATTGTGTTTCCTTCAAGAGAGTACACACCAACAATCTCGGGTACATTCACTCTAGTCTCATCTAAATCGGCCTGCAGGGTTTGCTGTTTCTCCTGAAGATTTTCTATCTTGATATAGATCTCACGGAAGCGAGACGCGTATTCGTAGTATTTGGCATTGGCAACAACAACTTCATCGTAATCTCTCTTTGTTTCTTCGTAGGTAATCTCCTTGGCGTGAATGGTATTCTTGAGCTCGGAGATTCGAGCACGAAGCTTGTCTGCGTGTCCTTTTTCTTTCGCCAGACCCTCGAGTCGTTCTTTCTCAGTTTTGAGGTCCCCTACTCGATCTTTACGAAGAGCCTTGATATTGTCGAGGGCTTTGGTATATCTCCGAAACCGTCCCGGAGCCTCTTTAGTATGGACTAAACGATTCACCTGAAAATACTCACCTAGTCGCTTCGAAGATATCGTCGAATTTCTTTTTGAGCGCAGAAGGCTCGGCAAGCGGCCAGTAAGAATCTTCTTGGTGACAGAAGATGACATTCTCAAGAACAGCTTTAGAGACCCCTAACAACTGAGGTATCTCGGTATCCATCTCAGCACACTTGGTAGAAATTACAGCTCTCTGCGTATGTGTTCAGTCCGCGGTCATGGAACTGCTACAATTGAACACTCACCTTGCTATTTTTTTCTACACTGGGGTCATCAACGGCCAAGATACTCTCCAACGTCTTCATGGTCAACCCCGCAGTCTTTTTGGTCGTGACACTCAAACTCCTCACAGCAAGCATCCTCTGCCCATTCGCGGCGAAAAACCTGAGTTTCACTTGTGCGTTGACCTCCTTCTCATTAGCCATTTTTGGATCATGAACAAAGGCGCCCCCACGGCTATTGGGAGGTTGGTCTCCGGTGGTGGCGTACTTGAGGCATTCGATAATAGTCGTCTTGCCACTACCATTGTGGCCGACAATCACAGTGACAGGAGAAAAGAATTCAATAATGGACACTTGCTTGTCGTCAAAAGACCGTATACCGCGAATGGCTAGTTTGTTTAGTGAAGCCATAGCTACAGCGACGGAGCAAGAGACAAACGGAGGTACGCGATCAGTCACAACGAAGTCACATCACGCAGCTTAGGCTGAGTCATTCATGTTTGAGCCACATGCGTCGAACAATTTGATATCATGTGAGTAAATCAGATATGAGATTAGATCCTACTATCTGGACGCTCAAAGAGTTTTATCGACTCGGAATTGCTGTCAAACTAGGTCCAATTGTTATGGCCGACGTATTGTGCGTAGACTTTTTTCTTTGAGAGTGCAATCAAATCTACTGTTATCCTCACTGATACTAATGCTCAGGTCGTAGTATATCCCCTCTGCACAATATCCTTTCTCATTTTCGTTTCATCTTGACCTTGAGGTCGGAAGAAAGAAAATATCACGGCCTTATTCTCTTCAGGTTATCGACCTCTTCAAGTAGTGTACGCTACGAGGACGAAAGGGCTGATCAAAGAGTAGATGATCTCGAAAACGATGTTTCAGGGAATGCCTCAAATCGCCAAATCTATGTGATGGAAGCAACTTGTCCTCATCTGGGAGCGGAAATGTCGCATGCAGATATCGAGGAGTACGAGGATTCGGTGGTTGCAGTATGTCCCTGGCATAGGTGAGTCTCTTGCCTTTATCTGCTTTATCTTACTCCTCAAACTATCAAAGATACGATTTTGACTTGAGGACTGGAATAAGCGAGACCGGACTTCGAACATGCACCTACGCAGTCCAAATCAAGGTCGATCCAAAAACTGGCGAGGAACAAGTCTGGATGGAAGCCCCCCAGGGAGGAAGAAACTGGCGTGTCGTTGAGCTTAGGCCTGTGTCAGATGGTTTGTTTGCAGATTGTACCCAGAAGATCGAGATTGACATCTACTTTTACTCTTTGCAGAATTTGCTGATCCACCCCCAGAATCAACATCTTCCCTCTCAGGAAATGGGATGGCTCACGCACAAGAAGCAACTGAACCTGTTGTTCCCGAAAATAATTCACCGAGGACGTTAATGGAATGGGCAGTTCTGATACTGAATACGCCCAATCCGACGTTAAAGGTAAGGATTTTTCCTACTTTGTCTTCGCCTTTTACTCTATCTATGTATAGATCGAACGCACACGCTACGCCGTACATGCATTCCGAACCGGCGCCATAACGTCCGTTGGTAACAAAGTTGCCCATCCACCCGTTCCGCCTGCACGACCTCCCCGAGAAACGTACATGAATATTGTAGAACCAGGCAAGATGCAAAGTGGAAAGCGGAAGAATAAAGCAGTGATGTTACATGCACTTGCAAACATCGAGCAGTGGGCGTGAGTATTAGATTCACTTTCATCTGTACTTATCATTGCTTGAACTTATTTTTGCATCTTGCTTTCTCGTTAGAATCGATCTTGCGTGAGCATCATCCGCTATCATCCTTTTCCCCATCTGACATTCGCTATCTTAAAGCTGGGATATCATGGCGCGTTTTGGACCTATGCACAAGGATCTTCCTCCGGCGTTCTTTGCGGATTTCTCAAAAATGGCGTTGGATGAGTCGAAACATTTGTACGCTCCTGATTTGATTCTGCGGATGTGGCATCTGATGATACAATTTAGTTCTCTACTTCGTGCTCGTCTCACTGCCTTTTCAACACCGTACGGCTCACTTCCGATTCACGCTTCCCTCTGGGATTCTGCCACCCTCACATCTCACTCCCTTCTTTCCCGTCTAGCTATCATCCATCTAGTCCACGAAGCCCGAGGGCTCGACGTCAACCCAAAAACTATCGAGAAATTTAGAAAGGCTGGTGATAAGGAAAGTGTGGATGTGCTTGAGGTGATCCATGCGGATGAGGTGACGCATGTGACTGCGGGGCATAGATGGTTCGTATGGATGTGTGAGCAACAGCAAAGACAGGGTGGTCTGGAAGTAAATCCTATTCAGGCATTCCGAGAGGAAGTACGTCGATGTTGGCATGGTGATATCAAGGGTCCGTTCAATGTAGAGGATAGAGAAAAGGCGGGTTTAAGCAGGGAGTTTTATGACGATCTGAAGGGGGAGATGTCCTATATTGTTCATGAAAAGAATGCTCGGATGACGGTCAACAAAACCACAAAGAGTGCGGAGATTTTTCCCGGAGAGACACAGGTGGAACAGAAGCGAGGAAACACGGAGGGGCCGATAAACGCAGATGGCATTCAAGAGGCATTAGCCGCTGTCCGAATTACTTATGAGGCCTGAGCAAATGAGTAGAAACCATTGTGACTCAGTCAACCTCATATTTTTTTTGCCTTTTACAAATTGAAGATATGTATATAGTCGTTTATGAATTACGTGACCTAGTAGAATTTCAGGTTTGAAACTGATTCATGGCACGGAAGTTGAAAGTCGTCAGTCTGCGAGGAAATGTTGAGGCTTCAACAGGCTCATCATTCTAAATGGTATCAGACTGGCAATCGCCAAAAAAAGGAGAATACTGCACGTACCGGCCAATGTCCATATTCACTGATCTTGATATCAATTCCTTTCTTGATGCAGATCTCTTCAAGCAACTTGAATTGCGAATCATATTTCAGCTTTTCATCAGAATCCAGCAGTTTCAGGTTTGGCAACCTCCGTGCCAGCATCAAGATATCTGCAATGCCTACGCTAGGTTCCGAATGCCGGTGAACCAAACTAAAATGCTCCAGAGTTGGGGGAAGTTCCCGAACGGAAAGTGTAGGGACGGAAGGTAGTCCTAGCAAAATCAACTCCCGGAGGTTTGTACATGATCGTAAAATCATCGCAGTGTGGATGTTGTATTTCATTGTCCGGAATGAATGCAGCCGATGACCATACTCTTGTAGGAGTTTACTCACTCGGATGCTAGGCAGATCGCGTAGTTCGACAATCCGCAACGAGTCCCGAGAGTTAGATAATAGCCATGAGGAGATCTCGTATGGAAGGGTACGATACATAGACAGTTCGTATAGTTGAAACTTGGGTGCTGCATTTGTCGGTGGATGAACGGCAATCTCCACTTTCACTGTGAGGAACTTGACTGTAGGAAAAAATCCCAGCAGTTCGTACAGAATTGGGGATTGCACGCTACACCGTGAAATATGTAACGCTCGGAGATGAGTTGGGTATAATGGAGGTGTTGACGTTCGAACTTTGGTAAGGATGGGTTGGAGGGAAATAATTCCAGAGGCGCCAATGCGGAGCTCGTACAGATTAGAGCAATACTTCATGAACAACTCGAATTCATATTGCGTGACATTAGGCCTATCTTTTGCTGCTGGCTGGTATGAAGTTAAAGACCCCATATCATACTGATATACCAATGAAATGTCCAGAATACGAACATATTTCGTGAGGGCATTCCATCTTTCTCTGCCACAACGCTTTAGAGCATTTATGAAGCGGGGCGCTGCATATTCTGTAATATGATTATAGAGAAGAGTTCGGGAAGGAGCTAGCCATGTCGAGGAAATCAATGAGCAAGCAGACAAGGTTTTGTGATCTGGTTCTCTTGAAAGTAAGAGAGTAGGACGACCACTATCTCTGTGATAGTAGACATTCTCTAAGATAGCGAAGATGATCTCGACAGGAAGGACAGTCATTATCGAGAGAAGCGGATGCCTGCCGGAGCGCGTTATTTGTCATTGGCCTGGTATCCAAACACGGTACAAAATTTTGGCCGGGCAAGTTCCGCAACTGAACAATGCTCACCGTTCTACGACGTTCTTGTCGCAGTCAACCTCGCCTTTTTATTCGTGGTTTTGCGGAAATTGTTCCTGTGGCCTCTGGCCACGGTTCTAGGCCTTCTGCTCCACCTCCTCTCAGAGGCACCATCGACCCTCCGCCTACTCGTGTCATTGCTGGTCCAGATGGCAGTTCAAACGCTTCAAATGATGAATTTCAAGTTGCAGCTCCAGCACGACTGGGCAACCGTATACCAGTGCGGGCAGATCACGGGCTGTATGCATTCTTCCGAAAGAAGGAACCCGATGCTGGACAGACGTTGATAGGCGAGGCTCAGTTTGAAACTTTGGGTGGGAGTATAGAGATGGAAAGAACTCGTTCTGGTAAATGTCTGGTCTGATATATCTCAACTTATCTCACATCTTCCATTTCTGCATAGGGAGGTCGTGGAAGGCGTCAGAGCTACGACTGAAGAGCTTTGAAGATCTTCACGCTCTGTGGTACATCCTGCTACGAGAACGAAACTTGCTCGCAACGCAGGAAGAAGAAGTCCGTAGACTAGGTGTCATGAAGGCCGTCCAAACTTTCAACAATCAAATCAGGATGGTGCGTACTCGCCGCTTGACCCACGCTATTATCTTACAGTCATCTTTAGTGTCGCAAATCTATGGCTCGCATCAAATATGTGATGAACGAACGAAGACTTGCTTACGAGGGTGCTGTGACTCTTGCCGAAGAAGAGAAGATGGCTCACCTTACGAATTTGGTGTTGAAGCAACAGACCACTGAATATCGAACAGAACGTGAACATTTACTCGGAAGGCAGAAAAGGGCGAAGATGAAGGCTGTAAGGGAAGCCAAGAGGGTGAAAGTGCAGGCTAAGATGGAAGCACAGGCCAAGACGGAAGCGCAGGTTGAGATGGAAGCACAGGCTAAGACGGAAGTGCAGGCTGAGATGGAAGCAGAGACTGAGACGGAAGTACGAACTGCCGTGGTGCAACTCGATAGTGAGCGGGGCACTGTGACGGCACAGCCTGAATCTGTTGAGGTCAAGACAAATACTCCAGAAGAGTCAGCGTCGCTTGAACCCGTTGAAACCAAGACCGATGCTCCAGAAGTAGTTCAGTCTCAACAGGTTATCGAAAAGTCAGAGCAGACCACGAAATTCCGGCCTTCACAGTCGGAAAGTGCGTCTGAAGCAGCGACTGCAGGGTTGTTTGGCACTCGTGGTAGACGTAGATAGAATTTGCACTGGTACAGACTTTTCTAATTGAGTTTGACTTGGACTTTGATGCTTGGTGCTGCTCTGTGCTTCTCCCAGTTCTGCATTTCTTCTGACACCCAACAATCTTTCACTGAAGGATGTTCGTACATCTCTAATTGCCTCTTTCCTTTTCTCATCAAATGCTCAATAGCGCTAACATCCCTCGGAGACACACTCGATGCGTTCGATCGGAAAGTATATCGAATGTAAAGGGAAAACTTGTCCCGGGTGGAAGGCGGTTTCGTTTTGACCATACGCAACGCACTACGTAGCAAGAGAAATATCAATGGTCAAGTTCATCCGTGAGGACAAGAACAACATCAAACCGTCTGTATATGCTTAAGACATCTTTCTGTAGTCCTGACCTGCGCAAAGTGGACATGGACGTTTGATGACAAGTTGTTACCGGTGGTAATGACCCGGGCAACGCTTACCGTTTATCGACATCCATCACGACGGGGACGCTCAGATCTCAGACGCCAGCATGAGAATAACTTTCTTCTTCTATCTATGTTGTTTGGAAATTCATTTTATGCTATGGCGTAGAGCCATAAGCTAATTGCGCCATAAATTTTCACGATGATGAAGTTCTTGATTGCAAGTGTATCCTCGTCCTAATTCTCGTTCTTCCCGCAAACCCTATCAGAACTCATGTCTGAAATACTACAGCACGAGAAAGAGAAAGAGGAGGACCGAGTACCGTCGGAATCCTCGTCGCCTGCAAATTTGGAGGGAAGCCTTGACACTGCCAGGCAGCAAGCTGACCGTCATCTGGTTCGAAAAATCGATTCACGGTGAGACTTCTACGTTTCCATTCCTCGTAAGGTTCCTCTTAATTTCCTCTAGTCTTTTGCCCATTCTTACTCTGCTGTATTTGTTGAGCTTTCTTGATCGGTCAGTGTTCTCCTGCAAATCACACAGTGACTTGACATTGTTTCAAATTTACAGTACGAATATAGGCAATGCGAGGTAATTTACTTCCAAATGAAGGTTCAAGCTGCTTTGAGCCTGACTGTTGCTGAATTACGCGTTGTCCCTAGGATTCTAGGTCTAGCAGCGGTAATACAATCATTGTGGATATCATCGTTACTAGGATCATGAACTCACGCGTACCGTTGCCTACACAGGATCTAAAGCTTTCTGCTCCTGCATATAACACGTCTCTCGCATTATACTTCATCGCATACGTGCTATTCGAAGTTCCGTCCAATGTAATTCCGTTTTCTTTACTTCCGTTCAGCTCCTATGATGGACGAAACTCATGTCCTCTCTCAGATCGTGTCAGTCTTGGATCAACCACCCTTCGAATAATTCGTGAACGCCTCTGACCGGCTTCTGCTAGGCTGAAACGATTTGACCCCCAATTTTGGCTGCCGAGTCTTACACTTGTGTGGGGAATTGTCAGCGTTTGTCAAGGGCTCGTAACAAACCAGGCGGGATTGTTTGGAATTAGATTTTGTGAGTACAGAGTAAAACACCGAGGAAGTGTTTATTTTGGCCTTAAACAGTGTTTACATAGTACTCGGCGCTACAGAAGCAGGCCTGTTTCCAGGCGTCATCTACCTCTTTTCGGTGTACTATATAAGGTCGATGCGGCGACACTGGCTACCTCTTCTGTGACATGTACACTAACACTTTCTATCCTAGACGTGAACGGAGAGCGCGTGTGGCAATCTTTTTTGGTGGTGCTGCACTAGCTGGTGCATTTGGGGGTTGGTTTTCTATTTCATCAAAGGGAAATATACTGAGAATTGGTCTGTAGGGATTTTAGCGTTCGCAATTGGAAAAATGGAAGGGATAGGTGGGCGTCGAGGATGGCAATGGTAACCCAGACAGCTTACCTTTTCTCTCTATGCCATTATGCTGATTCGCGCTGAACGGGGAAGGATATTCATTTTAGAAGGCCTTCTAACTATCCTTGTATCCTTGATTGCGTACTTCGTTGTCCCCACCTGGTCATACAAGGCCAAATTTGTGTGTACTGGACCATTACACGGACATTAACCTAACCTGCACTTTAGCTTACAGAACTGGAGCGAGAGCGTCTTTTATCCAAACTAGACGGTGACACCGATCCAGCGCACAAGGAGCCTTTCCAGTGGGTCTATGTCAAGCAAGCGTTCACGGATCATCTTGTCTGGGGTTACGCACTACTATTTCACGGATATGCATTTGCCTTGTATTCACTTAGTCTCTTCATGGTGAGTGGGCTTCGGTCACATTCTGCAAGCACTGATTGATGCCTTCAAAGCCCACTATTATCGCCGATCTCGGGTTTCAAAGTTGGCAAGCACAACTGTGAAACAATTCGTCCGCACTATTGCTCCACGTTTTTGACTAAATGATTTTTTCTTACCGTAGACTCACTGTCCCTCCAAACACGCTCGCCGCCTTGTCTATCGCATTGACAGTTTGGTTGTCCATTCGTTATGAATATCGAGCCATCCTCATCATCATTGCTGCATTTGTAGCTATAATAGGTGAATGTCCCCTCGAACATCGTGCACGTTTCGCAATCTTTGATGTTCATGTCAATCAGGGTATATCGTGCTATTGACTGCTACCAAACGTCTGTAGAGTTATCTAGATTTATGAAGAATACAAGACTAACAACAGCCACTCACAGCCGGTGCCCAATATGCTGGTGTGCATCTCGCGGCTGCGGGTGTGTATACAGGGAATGCATTGCTTCTGAGGTCCGTTATTTTTGTTTGATTCTCTAAGGTTTGTTAACACCGGGGAAACAAGTTGGCCTGGTGAAAATGTTGCTGGCCAGACAAAACGTGCAGTGGCAGTCGCCATGCAGATCACCTTCGGAGACATTGGAGCAATTGCTGGGTTAGAATGTGTCCTCCTTGCGTAGGTATCTGCACTAATCCCAGTTTAGAGTCCTGATCTACAGACCCAACTTCGCTGGGCATGAATATCGAAAGCCTCATATTATCGCCATAGGTTATCTTCTATTTTCGATCATCGTGGCTTTGTATCTGCGATTCTGGCTCGCTCGTGGTAACAAGGATAAAGATGCGAAAATGACTGAAGAATCAGCAGAGTCCATTAAAGACCGGCAGCGGCTGGGTGACCGACACTACCTCTACCGGTACGTCTATTAGTATAGCTAGCGATGGTAATGTACATACCTAGAACTGCACTGTACAAATTTATGAATCATTTGGTACGAAGAACGAAGTATTATGAGTGCGAAAAACGAAAACGCCCTTGTGCGGGATGTGGAAAAAATGCAATGATATCAGGGCGAAGGAATAATGATAATATTATGTAGTGTGCGTA
Source organism: Lentinula aff. lateritia (assembly GCA_027886305.1). Lineage (NCBI taxonomy): Eukaryota > Fungi > Basidiomycota > Agaricomycetes > Agaricales > Omphalotaceae > Lentinula > Lentinula aff. lateritia. Next base: position 71,094 of record MU794996.1, on the reverse strand, counting down.
TGCGTCTGAAAGAAATCCATGCAATAGTGTCGTGTGTAAAAGTTTCGAAACCTAATATACAATGAGTTTTCTCCTCTTGGAGCGAGGTGACTTGTAGATGTACTCTTCATCCTCATAATCGGTGTAAGGCAAATCAAGGGTCTCGGAGGTCTTCCGTTTTTCATTTGCGTACTTCCGTAACGCGCGAAGGTTTGTGGAAAGATTTTTCAGAAATTCAGTCTAGAAGAAAGGGGTCAAAACTCAATGAAGAACAGATCTAAAAGGCTACAGACCTTAGTCACACCGACGTTCGAGTTATCTTTCTTTTTTCGTTCTCGTAACTAAGATGTCTTGAGTCACAGTCCTGTACCATGAAGTCAAGGTAAAAACTGACATTGGCCTGTTCGCTTTTCTGTAAATCCCCTAAATGTTTGATCCAGAGTTCCAGGTGATGAACCAACGTCAAATTGGCCTTTTCTTCTGGCAAATCAACCTCCATGATTTCCGCCTCACTGTCGGAATCCGGAATGAGATAGGAAGGATTCTCTGCAGCACTCCGTCGGGGCCGTTTCTTTCCTGCTGTCCCAGAGTCTGCAGGTATAAGAGTACTAGCTGTACGACCAATAACTACAGAGACCTGTGTATGCGAGATACTGCCTCGTGGGGTCCTGTGTTTGTTTTTATTACTCCGTGAAGAATAATCCAATTTGGAATCGACGTAGTCTTCCTCGCTGTAGAAGAACTCGGCACCACTTTGTATAGCTGCGAACAAAGTATAGTTCTGCGAAGACTTTTTATCAGGAGACGCGAATATGCGCAATGCAAGATTGACGTACCGCAGCTCGTCCTAGATGGGCCAAAAGCTGGAAATGCTTCAACGTGATAGGAACAGGAGAAGTAGCCGGATCGCGCAAAAAGTGAACAAGGATCTAAGTCCAAGACGTTACCTAAACAAATCAACGCACAGAAAGCATGAGACGTACGTTGCTGTTATCATTTAACACGGCATGCGTCATGAAAATTGCAGTCAGGGAATGCTTGGGTCCAAAACTATTTTTAATCCATTTCGCGACCGAGAGATAATCTGACCATGAGAAAAGATTAATCCATAGTATCGTGAAATTGCAGGACACAATGATATTAACCTGATGGAAGATATTCAAAATGATTGTAAAAGGTGTATTGATGGTTGTATGTTCTACGACGAGATCTTGCGGGAAACTGCTCTTCGCGATTAATCATCGTTGTCAATGCCTCTCTTCCAATGGGGCCCTATTCGGAAGGTTAACCAAACACGAGCAATCAGCTTGGCTACTAAAACGCACTAATTCCAAGTTATCCACACTGCTGCTCCCTTTGCACACGTCGCTTATGGTCTCCAACAACTCATTTTCACCGTTCGAAGGATTTTCAACCACAAAGTAATCTGAAGTATTGCCGAAAAAGTCATTATCTTTGCAAAGACTAGGCCGGTAGGATCCACAAGCTTCGATATCTTCAGAGCTCGGTAGGTTGTCGAATTTCACTTGGTGTTTGTCCATAACGGCCCGAACAATAGTTTCATGAATGCTCGAATGTCCATCGTAAAGTTTTTTCAGCAGTTTACCCTATATGATCGTTTATGAGAACGATTACCGATACGCGAGGCTTGTCACGGACCTTGCAATCAAGCTCTAGCAGCCGCGTGGAGACGTTGCGAATGACATCCTTTATATCAGCCTGATTCAAGCCTTTTTTCCCTTCCGGATTTGCCAGCTCGCTCTTCATATAATCGAGAACAGGCTGATATCGGTCCGTAAAAGGATGGACCAGTATGTTGAGCATATCCGTTGATGTTATAGGTCCGAGTTTCAGCGGTTCTAGCTTTGCTTTCAGCGAAGGTACACAAGACGGTGTATCAGGCTCCCGCTCGACGGACAGAAATGCCGTCAATAGTATGACCAATCGGACGACTGGGTCGGAGGAAGGGAAGTCCGCGAAGAGATATCGAAGGTTCACTTGGGTACTTGATAACGTCAAAGAACGAGTTTTCAAGAAGAGCTAGCGCCACAGTCAATTGGGGTATGAAGATCCTTGAATAGGTAAATCCCTTACCTTGATGAGATCTTCTACAAGGGTTCTGTAGGCAAGGTCAATTATCAACGCGATTATATGCGTTAAATGACTACTCACGGCAATTCAAAGAGTAGATCGCCAGAATTAGCAAGCAGCTTCAATGCGCTGTAGCCCACTTCATTGTGCCTGGCCTCCATACATATTTCCCCAGCAACCGTTCGACTTAAAAACATCCTGCAATAGATGAGCTTCGTCCCGGACCATGGCGAAACAAGTACATACGAAGGATCAAGTCGACAGAGCTCTCGTACATTATCAGCAATGGTTTCTGCTGTTCTATCACTCAACGTCGAACTTTCAAACATTTTTCGGAACACGAAGTCTCGGTACTGAATGCATTAGTAAGTAAGCACGCATCGCTATTGACTTTCTGATTATCACATACCTTTTCGTCCATGTTAAATCCATTGGTGACTGCGTACGGAAGTAGACGAGGCTCAACCGCCAGAACTAAGGGAAACTGCGCCATAATAGGGTCCTTGATAACAGTTCTTCCGTTGATTCATTTTCGTGTGTGTACACAAAGAAAAGGCGTACCTTTTCGCTGAAAGGTATGAACTAGTTTAAAGATCAGAGCGTTGCATAAAATGACACGAGATGCCGCGCGCACTTTGTAAATTTCCAATATGTCACGAATAGTTTCCCAGCTAATTGACCTTAGACTTGGAGGATACCGACTCTCTTTGAGGTATGTCAGGAAGAGGGAGCCATCGTCTTGTCCCTAAACTCAATCCATAGATCAATGAACGACTAAGGACCGGGAAGAGGCGACGAACCTTTTCGCGTGGTATTTCTCCGTAACGTGTCGAGGCCAGCTGCATGAAGTGCAAGAACACAGGGAAGGGAACGTTGCGAACCCATTTCGATTTGACAAAGTGAGTTTGGGTGAAGAAATAATGGTGGATTGCAATTTGAACGAGGTATCGAGAGAGGTGTGCGCCGCTAGTCATCAGAATCTGCCGATGGCAATCATAAAATCAGGAGTGTGTAAGGGGTGTGAGAATGTCAAGAGAAATGAGCGCGCTTCACAGCAACGAGGAAGGCAATGAGGAAAGATGTGAAGACGCATACATCAAGTACCCTTTCGTTAACGACCTTGCCGTGCCCGAGAGCCTCGAATACAGCTTGTGCTGGGCCATAGCGATTCAGAAAATAGTGCGCCCGAGCATAAGCGTCTTTGGAGAATTGGTGCAGACGCCGACATAGCAAAGTAAACGGGGTTGGGTCGTGCAATTCGTAGAATATAAGTTGAAGAATCTCGTCTACAATTGAGATGAGGTAGCAATTAGGCATTGCCTCCTAGATGTAGAAAATCATCATACCGCACAGACGGTCCATTACACCTGGAAGAGGAGACTCCGAGAAGAAAAGATTCTGATGTAGAAATGTGCCACTGAATGGCGGCAACAAGGAGAATGGAGAGGATGAAAAAAACAAGTGGGAAAAGGGAGAGAGAAACAGAGGCGATCAATTTAATGTAATCGGAGTTGTACTGGTCACGTTGCCAAAACAGGAAATCTTTACTTTCAATAACTTGCGCGGGAGAAGGGATTTCACAGAATCACACAAGTTAATTCGCAGTCTCATGCATTTTGGGTCACTACGTAACTCAAAACATCCGTTGATAATAACCTTTCCAGATCCTCCACGGTAGTTTCCAATCTCTTGTTTGCATACGAGGGTGGAAAACATCGAAGTTTACTTCCTCCACTTGCTTAAGAATGCTTGACACCGGGACCTGCGTCCAGTAACAGAACAAAGAGGTCCCGATATGTCAGAGTGCCGAGTAGATCGAAGATAACAAGGAGCTTACCCCAGCAAGAAAAACAGGCATAGCTTCCCAAGGAACTTTACCCCCGAAACCCTCTTGGTGGAACATACTTCGTGCCGTGGCAAGATGATCATTCGCTACTGTAGCAAACTCAAAAACCGCATCATCGAGGCCCTTGGCGGCCGGTCCTCTGCGAAAAACCTCTTCCTGCACCACACCATGTTTTGCCGTAATTTCTGCAGGAAGGACCATTCGTCCGTTTTTGGCATGAAAGGGCAGAGCACGAAGGAGCGTCGTAAAGGTTTGAGCGGCTCCAAGATGAGATGCGGCATGTGATAAAGTGGATGATGGTAACGAGAGTAAGGAAAGTAACAAGTACAACACAGTTGAAGAGGTAGATTCTGAATGGGCTGTCAGTGAATCGACGGTAAGGTGGACCGGTGCTTGTAATTCGGCATCCTTCGGATCTCGTTAGCTGAGTAGGCAACAACGGATGGTGGATGAGTACACACGCGAGCATCTATGATCCTTTTGAAATGGTAAGTAGGTAAATTGGCTTTGATAGAGGCTTGATGTAGCGCGAGGGCGATTGGATGCGCAGGTGGATTTCCCTAGATCGAAGCCCATAAGCACAGCAAGACAAGTCTTCGAGCGCGGCTTGACACACACATCATTCAAGGCCTTCGTGGCATCCCTCCAGAACTGCATCCTCATCATTCCGATACTCGAATTTGATACGTTATCTTGTATCATAGCCAGTTCCGCCTGTAATTTGCTTTGGTTAACCTTGAAGGAAAGCTAAAGTATTGGTACACGCACAGAGAAAGCTTTAAGAGCAAAGTACGGACCTCGGACCTCCTTTGGCCAGAACTGGCCAATTAGATACGCCTCATAGTCATATTTCTGGACAAAATTTGTGCAGTATTCGACAGGATCGTTAGCTCCTGCCGCAGCCAAGGTCGATTGACAGCAAGGAAAAGTATAACTAGTCTTAAACCAGGATGCCCGAGAGGTGCATTTGAATGTTTTGGTGGAAAGCAGAAACATCGAATCTTGTCAACGGTAATGTCACATCATGAACTTGATTTGTCACGTCAGTCACACGCGCAAAAAGTTCTTTCAAACCACAATCGCGATGAGCACAGAGACGCGTCAATTTGGCGACCTTGCGACTCAGCTAATCATGGAATCGCGTCGATCTACTCAGACAGATACTCTGTTAAAGTACAACGACTCGCTGGTTCGTTTGCTCATTCGGGAACAGCGTGATCTCGAAAGAGCTGCAGAGGCACTCGAGGCAGGAATGGACGAACTCCAGGGCCCCCCTCCTGCTCTTTTGATCATTCAAACTGCTGTCTCCAGGAACAAACGCTGCCTTTTGGCTTATCATTCTCATCGCATCGACCGTCTTCGTGATCTTTACTGGGATGTTGGTGGTGCTCTGCCTCATATACTTAACAATCAGGATATTAGGAGCAAGTTTTCACCGCACGAGGTCGACTACCTTCGGCAATATAACAGTTCACTTATGGAATTCCGCTCTGAGTTTTCTCATGAGCTCGATATAACTGCCAGCATCACCAATCCTCCGAAAGATCTTCATGTGCTTGTGCATGTTGTAAAAGACTGCGGCGTCATCCAAACCGAATTAGGCAGCATTAACTTTCAGAAAGGTCAAAGATTTATGGTGAGACGTGCGGACATTGAGCATCTCATCATACAAGGCTATCTTGAGGAAGTTTCATAGGTGCATAGTAGTTTTAAAGTTTCATCATAGGATAGCTGATGGATGTGGAATCTAGGGCCAAGTTTGAAGCCGTTCTTTGCACCTGATTCAACACAGACAATGTCATTTTTTCGCATAACCGCCATAGTTTCGGGGCGTCACGAAATGCTCTCGGCTCATTTATACGTGTAAAAGTCAGACTCCCCGCAGTCTACGGGCTTCCGATGCTCCTGAAATTTCGAATCTCCACGTCCAACGGCCGGTATTTTCGACATCCAATTACCCACTCATGAACCGGCGAACATTCGTTTCATCGCGTATGATTACTAGAGCATTTTTACTCATGTGGTGCTGGATCCAAATGTGTGGCTTGATACAGCTGATATGATGCGAGCAACATGTCGTGAAGGAAAGTAGGCCAAAAAGTGTTCCAATAATTACGAGAGGTAGGGACTCCATAATCCAGATTGAGCTATGTCTGGATACACCCCAGATCAATCATAGTTTCCGCCGTCCCGTCCCACAAGTCACTATGACAGAATGTGACCCTGAGAAGAGATGAAGCAGAAGCAGATGCTAGAGCTTGAAGCTGTCGGTGTCTCTGCTGAATAACACCGATTTGGGTCATCAGGCGTGCGCATGTGCATCTTCCATGATACACGACTTATGCATAGCCTATAATAACGATTTATTGTGTTTCTATATTACAAGATTCAGAGAGACGCGCGGTCGTACATTTCGCATTCTTCTTTGACTGCTCATGGACATCTTGCAGACCACTTACACGAGGACGTCTCATTTGAATGTTTGATCTAGCGCTATTGATCGAGTCCCTTCCCGACCTGGCGCCGAAGACACTAACGAGTCTAGTACTTGCGCATGCGCAACACAGAAAGTCGCTCGATCTGCCGGGATTTGAACCTTCCGGACGTTAAGGATTATGGGCATCCACTTCTAGCAGGTAGATGACTTCTCCCTGAGTGCCTCTTGGTGCAGACGAAAGTCAGCCACAGTACAGTACAACACACCGATCTCCTGTTTTCGACTTCATACCTTCATACTAGTAACAGCAAGAATTTCTGAACTGATGTTCCGAATACGAGCTTTCGGAGCATGTTCTTAACAGTCTATTGTAGTTCGACGTTTAGGGCGCAGTGGCGTGGAAGGAGGAGAAGATTAAAGGGTCAGCCACAAATAATTAATACCCTACTATATCGAGTGCTTGAGCCTTCCGATTCCATCCTAAGGACTTTAAGCTTTAAGCTTCAAGATTCAATGGCTTGAACACCATCATATGCAGGTAATCTCTGACAAGCCTCCGTCCAATCGATGTTTCCTTCAACAAGGTCAGTTACGGTCGCGATGACTTCGTCTATCGAGCCGATGCGTTGGTCCATGGTATCACGTTCCCTAACGAGTTCGATTCAGCTTGTGAAGAAAGAGGGGTTTACAATCATAAACTCTCACCTAATAGTCATAGTCCTATTCTGGACAGCTGTTGTACCAAGAACAGAAATGATGGAAAGAAATATATATTTAGTGATCCAAGACAAGGATATTAGCTGTGAAAACGTTCAACGCACAAGCAAAATCAATCGTAACGCCGTATGGGGTGCCAAGTTCATCGTTTCGCGCATACCGTTTACCGATGGAGGTATTTGAATCATCAACGCGAGAGAAGATACCTGCTCGTCGAAGTTTTGAAGCTACATTCGAAACCGTCAGAACATCAATCATGTTAGGCAAGAAGAGACAAGGGGTACTGACAGACTTCTTGCACTAGAGGATCAAACTCTTCTTTGGCACTTAGTGGCACAATGAGAACTTTTGTTGGTGCCACGACCGGTGGTAAAGACAGCACCTGCTATATTGATAGCTCGGATGCATGAAGACAAGGAAATTCACATACCCCTCGCTCGACGTCCTGTTCCCTGCTCCAATACGTGTGCTCCAACAAGGTATAGAGTATCCGCCCAAGACCGAAAGACGGCTCAATGACATTCGGGGTATATTCACGTACTGAAAGAATAACAGGGCTATCAGCAAGTCACCTCGAAAACCGGGAAAGTAGCATTTACTAGACTGCTTGAATGTTTTACGCTCTATTCGCAACAAGTCAGGAGCTATCTCGAATGTCTTGCCATCGATAATAATGGTAGTGGGACTACAAAAAGGATGATGATTAAGATGGAAAAATCGTGCATCAAAACACACACACCCCTCAGCAAGCTCGCTCTTGAGCTTTGACAAAGCTGCTTCATTGAGACTCTCCACATGTTTCTGTAGCACCCCAGCATCCTGCTTGAACGTCTTGCCTAAGATTTTCTTATTGAACTCTGGCACCTCCTTCTCCGTCACGATAGGCTCTTTCAAGGCCTCACGAACAACCAGGGGATGCCCTGTTCTTGCTGAGTGCACAGTCAAATCATACGCTGCCCGATCAGCACAGCCAACACACTCTGTCCATCCAGTCGAATTTTGGATCTCGGCATCCCAGCAATCCGTAGCATAATGCGCCATTTCATTAGACATGTGCTGTCTGAACCTCAGGCGGTCGGGGTTGATACCGATTTTCAGAAGGAAAAGGTAAATCCGGGCCATGAAGTATGCCAGAGTCTCGTTAGCGATGATACCTTTCTCTACAGCTTCTCCGATGCTCATCTTGATAAGCGTAGAGTTACCAGATGACTGCACATGTCTGTCCAAAAGAACTAGAACCACGTCTCGCATCTCTTTGAACCTCGGATGAGACTTGTTTTGTGGATCCACGAAGTGTTCGATTTCGGCCATGGTGAATTCACGGACACGGAGGAGACCTGCGCGGGGAGAGATTTCGTTTCGGAAGGAACGTCCTATCTGGGCAGATGCGAACGGTACGCGTCCGTTGTTGTAATCAAGAAGACGCGAAAAATTCAAAAAATGTCCTTGTGCGGTCTCAGGACGTAGGTAACTAGAAAATAACGATAATCAGAAATTCATCAACTTATACTTGGACTAGAAGCTTACCCAGGGTGCTGTCCTGTAGGCCCAATACTACTAGCAAACATGAGATTAAACTCTTGAGGTTCCGTGACCTCATTATCGGTATCGGGATTTCTAATGTTGAATTTTCTACACAGTTCGCCTAGTTCTGCACCTGAGAAATTATCCAACTAAAGGAGCACAAGTAAGCTTGAGCAAAATCCAGATCGAGATAAAAAATGACACGTACTTGCGCCAGAGTAACCTCATAACTCTTCGCCACGTCGTCCGCGAGCTGTACTGCAGCAGCTTTCGCCGTCTTATTCTTCTTCTTCTTCTTATCCTTTTCGTCCTCTTTTGCGGGAGAAGCAGCTTGACCCCGAGCTTCCAAATCCCCAGCCAGCCTAGCCTCCAAAACATTCTTAACGAGATGATCTGCGCGGATAACATCCCCAGTTTTGACGTCTTTCACCATCCAGTCTGCGAATCGCGCGACGTGGCCGGAAGTCTCAAAAACAGGAGCGGGAGTCATGATGGTAGTGTCGAGTTCGAGCATAGATTCCTCCACAATAAAGTGTTTCCGCCATTCAGCGATGATGTTGGCTTGGAGAGTTGAGCCGGAGGGTCCGTAATCGTATAGACCAGCGACGCCTAAAGGTATACTTGAGATATGGGATTGGACTTTGCAGAGACAAATAAATTTTACCCCCGTAAATTTCGAAAGCCGGAGCGTAGAAGAATCTACGGCTCAGAAGAGCTTCGAGGCGACCTTTATCGAAAGGATGGGCCGATTTGTTTACATCGGACATGGCGCTGGTAGTATTATCTTTGATTCTCGTTGAACCGTATCGGATAGGAATCTTTGAGAGATTGTTTATCGATGATGGTCGCCTGGAATTGAGCAGGAACAAACGCATGTGGCTGGTTTCTGACTCGAAAAAAATAAGCGCCGAATATTCCCCTCTTGGTTTGTATTGAACGAGGAGTGTATGTATATAATCAGTGTATAATTGTCTATCGAATGCAGGTATACAACGACACTCAGTGCCTACGAGTTCATATACGATAACATACTCCGCCTTCTCATTTGTTCCTCTTTATCTCTTCTCGCAAACCCTCTTCGACCTTTCCCCCATTTCTCCTTCCGAGCCCTAGCCTCTTCTGCTCGACGAAAGTGCGCCGCCAGTGCAGCTGCGTTGTGCGTTACCCGTTTGACTGATTCCTTGTACGGACCTGCAGTTTTTGCTTTCAACCCGATACCTAGCCGGTCGGATTTGAGCACCGTAGGTAGCGGCGTAAGTAGAGCTTTGCGACCACCGGCAGAAGAGACTTGTTGTTCTTTGTCGTTGAAAGTGACTAAAGTATCTGTTTTACTGTCGTCTTCTGGCTCTGACTCTGATTCGGAGTCCGATGCAGTAAGATCTATGATAGGAATCTTCCTGATTTCTGTAATCTCTCCATCTCCGTCTCCTAGCACAACAATTTCTTCCTGCTCCTCCTGCTCCTGTTCCCCTTTAACCCACGGACTGGGGTCGCCTCGCTGTATCCGCCTCCGACGTACAACGTACTGGCCGAGCGCCTCTCCTTCGTTCCATCCACTATTCTGCAGCATAGCGAAACCCTTATTAGAAGGCCCGATGGCGAGGAAAACAGGAGGTTTGAATGGTTCTTCATTTGGAGCCGGGGGAGGGTTGCGTGCGAGGATGTCTGCGAGAGAGGGAGAAGCAGCAGCAGGTGCTGGACGGATTTCGGAAGATGATTCGGCGGCGAGAACTTTTTGGATGAACCAGTCGTTCTTTGATATTAACGGCTTGTTATGGATAGTGGCGGCACCAGCTTGGGAGCGGGAGTGGGAGCGAGAAGAAGAAGTTGCTTTGGTGTCTTTGACGTCCGCAGATGATATCACGGAGCGATACCATCCAGATACCTCATTAGAACTCGACCGACTTGATGAAAGCCTCGAGGAGCCTGCACCAGGAGTACTCGTACTCCAGTTATCTACAGTCAAGCTGGAAGTACTGCTAGCTGGCACGAACCGAGGCGGGGGTAGTGGCTGCTTTCGCTTGTATACTTTCGCGGCCTCTGACTGCCAGGCATCGTCGTCGTTATTCTCTGCGAGTTGACCAGTCTCTCGTTCTAATTCCTCGCGATCTACCGGGTCATAATGAGAGTAAATTGTATAAGCCGTGGTAGCCATTGATACACTGGAGGAGAAGAGAGATGACGGGAGTTGTTGTTCAAGTCGTTTGACTCAATGAGTGTGAGAGTTTTGACTGCAAAAGGAAATTTACATTCGAATTCTTCGTACTGACCTTCAAACTTGCTTCTTTACGGAGAACGAGATCGATGGAGGCTCTTTTATTCAACGTATTGTCTTTCGGCCCTGACATCTTGGACTCAACTGAAAGTGTCTCCCTAGGTTGATGGTGGATTCTTAGAAGGAACAGTTCGTGGATACAAGGCCGGTATTCTCACTCAATCGCATTATGCCAACCTGACCCAATGCGAAAGTCTTGAAGGTAATCGTGTATTTCTTTCTACCGACCTTTATTATAACCCAGACTACGCCTTTAGACTTTCGAACGCAGCTTTCTGCGACCGAATACGGGAACTTTCTCGCTAATGAGCCTCTACCAATCTCTACAGCAACCATCGCCGACAAAGCTACCCAAATTCTCGTGGACCAGTTCAAGTACCTCCGGAACAACGCCGTTGAGCCTCTGAGTAAGTTTTTGGACTATATAACGTGCGTGCATTGGTTACCCACATCTCTATGTGAAATTGTGCTCATGGACATGTTTCATTGACCTGCAGCTATGCGTATATGATAGACAATGTGATACTTCTCATTACCGGGACACTGCACGAACGGGATACACACGAACTCATCGAACGGTGTCATCCGCTGGGTGTGTTTGAATCCATGCCAGCGCTATGCGTAGCATCAAATGTGGAGGAGCTATTCCAAAGCGTATTGGTAGAAACACCACTAGGTCTGTCCATTACTATCTCCATGAAATGATAATATGCTCATTCTCCTTCTGAAGCTCCGTACTTCCGCGACTGTCTCTCGGCTTCTGACCTGGACGATCTTAACATTGAAATCATCCGCAACACCGTCTACAAAGCCTACCTAGAGGACTTTTACGCATACTGCGGTAGCCTGAGTGGACCTACTGCGGACGTTATGCAACGCATCCTCTCTTTCGAAGCCGATCGACGAACCGTCAATATCACTATCAACTCATTCAACACTGAACTCTCCAAAGACGAACGTGCGAGACTGTTCCCAGCCATCGGCCGTCTTTTCCCTGAAGGAAACAATCAACTTGCAAAAGCAGATGAAATCGACCAAGTTCGTTCAGTCTGCGAAAATGTTGGGGAATACCGACAATTTTTCGTTGACGCCGGTTCATCTTCTAACGGTCCCAACGACGAAGATTCAGGAATTTTGTCACAGTTGGAAGATCGTTTCTTTCAAACTGAAGTCCATCTAAACAAGATGGCATTTCTGCAGCAATTCCAGTATGGCGTATTTTATGCGTACATGAAACTGAAGGAACAGGAGATTAGAAATATTACCTGGATTGCAGAATGTATCGCGCAGAATGCGAAGGATAGGATTCAGGACTTTATACCCATATTCTGATGTACCATAAACGGATTGGATGACGTAGCGATGGTGACGTATGCAAATCCCTCGGTTAAATAGAACAAAATTTTTCGAAATTCCCTTTCCCTTTCACCGTCACAACAGGTCGCGGGTGGTTTCCGCTCATTTCAACCAGGCTTTCGAATCTTTTTCTACTCTCACCGTCACGTTTGGCTCAGTGTTTCCATTTTGTCCTTTCGTTACGAACAAGTGCTCAATATCTGTGGAAAATCAAGCCCTAAAGCCCTCGTTTTGAGGCAACTCTCTGCCAGTTGTATCTCTGATAATCACTTCTTTGTCACTCGCTACGAGCGCGCGCACTTTCTGAGACCGAGTTGTCTGCTGAATTATAATCGCGCTACAAGGTTATCACCAGATCTTGCTTGCTGCGCCGCGTACGAGGCAGGCGATGACTGATTCGTTGACAAGCAAACGGCAACACTTTCCGCTTCAGGTGTATAATATTCGAATGCGCCACCAAGTCCTCCCTTTTGGTGAGGCAACATCGTCCATCCTTCCGGGCGGTTGTTACACACCTTCCGCTTCAGGTGTATAAACATTTGAATGCTACAAGAAGCCCTCCCTCGTTTGGTGAGGCAGCACGTTTCGCTTTGACGTGTTTTTAAATATTCAAGGTCTGGCTCCGTCGTGAAACATCGATGTTGTAGCTTCCCTCCCTCCTTTTTTGGTTCGAGGCAGACACGTTCCGCTTGACGTGTATAAATATCCTCACAAGCCTTGCTCCGTTTTGAATGCTTCTCACTATCAGTGTTTTGTGTTTGACGTTGAGCCCGTCTCCCAATGGAGGAGGTCGTCGTCGTCACTTGTGATCGGTGAATGAACCCTCTATTTGGTTGTAGGCAACTGTCTCCCAATCGAAAACTGTTGGTCGTCCGCATTTTTATGCTGTCGGTAAACAAGTTCTTCATTGGTTGTAGGCCAGCAGAGTGCGCCTGATCCACGTTTCTCTGTGCCCAAGTCAGTACTATATTTAGCAGAGGGCTACTTGGCGGACTGGGTTGCACTCTTCTTTTGGGTCGAGTGCATTTGCTAGGAAAAGGTATTCGTCTCGCTTGACGGTCCGGAGACGCTTTTTCTAGCTCCTCCTTGTGGCGTGCATCTTTGCCTAATGCTCGTCACCTCTAATGGCACTTCCGGCGTGCCATTCCTCTGTTTTATTGCGGTCCAAATGTGTGTTTGTTCCTACTCGGCTTGAGTGGAGCGTGCACTGTGTAATCGTAATCAGGCCATTGTGGTGGGATACTGGATGGTATGTATTTCTCAAATGCTTGGTTTCAGCAGCCGAAAATAGGATTGTTACTACTTAATGTGAAATTAATATACATCCCCTTCCTGCCACATCAACTTGTGTCAGTCGCGAGGCATCGGTTTTAATGAACGTCATGACTATGCACTTCTTAAACCAATCTGAGGTATCTTGCATCATCAGTCATTCTCAACATCCAAATTAGTTAGAACGATGTAAGAACACAGAAGGTACAATTATAAGAGTTCTTTGGCTAGTACACACGGCCATACTTTCTGCCAACCAACCTCACTGATTCTTCCTTTCATTAGCATTGTACCCCTTCGGCATCGAATCAAGCCTCAGAGGACTCTGAATACTAGCCATCGCGGAGATGCCGAAGTAGAGCACGGGTAGAAGGATGAACAGTACCACCAACAATACCATGATAAGCCCCGGGGTCAGGAGCTGGTAGTTGTGCAGGATACCACCTTTGTTTTTCTTTGCTATGATGGACGGTGACGAAGAGGCGGCCTCATTCTCAGTCAGATCGAGCACTGGTCGGGCAGGAGCGGAAATGTTGAGATCTTCCTGACGCTTGGAGTGCAAGGGAGGGGTACCGGTGTAGATGACGACGCGGTTCGAGAAGGGTAAGGCGTCCAGGGTGGTGGACAAAAGCACGTCTGTAAGAGATAGCATAAGCGGTGCTGCGGGGAATATCATAGCCCAAGCGCACCGTGTTCAGCCATACCATTAGCACGACTTTTGCTCTGAGATCCCTCGACACCCGGCAAGTTGACGACTACAACTGATTTCTGACCACTGGCTTGGAAATCGACATCACCGCCTTGCCCGGCCAAGATATTGACTAGCCTTGCGTGACATTTCTGAGATACGGATTGCGCGAATTCAAGATGATCTTCATCTTTGCCGGAAGTATACATAGCAGGAACATAAGCGTATTGCCGGGAAGAAGACGCAGAGGATATCGAGCGAGCAATGTGTGAGGTCTTGGAAAGCTGGCGCAGGTCGGAGGCGTGGAGCTGTAGAGTGCATTTAGCGACAAACAATGTTTTTGTTGGGAAGAAAACACATACACCAGGTTGGTGCACTAGAATTACCGCTTCATGATCACAGACATCATCGTTCATCAACATGGTTTCGAAAACATTCTTGGGTTGTAGGGTACCGGAAACAGACGACGAAGAAGGTGGTAGACGGTCAATGAAATTCGAACTGCATGGAGAAACTGTAAGCAAGATTCCTTGAAAGAGTGAATCTAGTCGCACCTTCGAGATGACCATGCAAGAAGCGGCGCAGTATTTGAGAAGGCCAACGCCAGCGGCGAAAAGACCAGTAATGACAAAAGTGTTAAACGGGACATGGAGGTGCGTACGAGGAAGAAGCGGATTTCCTAGAAAGGAATAACCGGTCCGGGACAGGACCGGACACTTAAGGGTAAGCGCCTGGGACTTTTGCATATGATTTCCGAATCCCGGAACTTAATATGTCTGCTCGAATCTCTCCTCTTTCTACTCTTCTCCTTCCACAATGTACAGAAACTCCATGCTTCGTCCGCTAGGATCGCTCAAGTCATTGCGTTCAATAAACCGCGCAAGGTATGTCGAGCTTTGATTCCATTCCACACATGATTCCGTCCGTCTCAGAGTATTCTACCTATCTATGTATGTAGACCCTTCTCCTCGTCGATACCTCGGTTGGAAGGAGTCAGACCTCTCGATGTCTTGACAGAAGAGGAAGAAATGATTCGGGAAACAGGTCTGTGCCGTGTTGTTCCGAGGCGCATGTGCTGGCTGAAGTCTTTCGGCGGTTTCTCAATACCCGTTCTGCAGTTCAACGCTTTGCCAATGAAGTAGTCAAGCCCAGGGTCAGGGAGATGGACGAGAACGAAAGAATGGACCCGGAGATTATCAAAGGGCTCTTTGAGCAAGGGGTATGGCGTTACGAGACGTTACGATGTTCTCCTATCGAGGGCTTATACTTCGACTTGATTCTAGTTAATGGGTATCGAAACTTCGGCTGCCCACGGAGGCTCGGAATCATCCTTCACATCTGCTATAATCGCTATCGAGGAGCTTGCGAAAGTAGACCCGTCCGTCTCCGTATTGTGCGACGTACACAACACGTTGGTCAATACCGTGATACGAAAGTATGCGACTGAGACACAGAAGGAGAAGTGGTTACCGCTTTTAGCTACTGAACAAGTGAATCTGGATAACTCAATTTACGAACTTGGTGCTCATAAATACGCAGCTAGGATCGTTCTGTTTATCCGAAGCAGCATCAGGGTCCGATGCATTTGCCTTGCAAACAAAAGCTCAGAAAGTCGGTAACGATTATGTGCTGAACGGAACGAAAATGTGGATCACCAACTCCTACGAGGCCAACATATTCTTGATATTCGCTAATGTAATTTTTTTGGTGGAAATTTTTGTAATTTCTGTCCACAATCTCAATCCACGCGTCTCGCAGATCGATCCCTCAAAAGGATACAAAGGAATAACATGCTTCATCGGTACGAAGGATATGGGCATTGAAATTGCGAAGAAAGAACAGAAGCTGGGAATTAGAGCATCGTCTACGTGTACGCTCAACTTCGACGACGTCAAGGTAAAGTTATTCGTTTCAAATTTACTACTACTACGACTGTTGATCACAATTGCAATATTGCAGATTCCTGCGGAAAATATTATCGGTGGTGAGGGTCAAGGCTACAAGGTCAGATATCTCTTTCGCGTACGATATCTAGATATGCTTATGGCTCGTAGATCGCCATTGAAATCCTCAACGAGGGTAGGGCTCACATTCCCCTGTCTCCTCCCTGCCGTTCCTTAAACTGATATTCTTCTTCGTAGGTCGTATCGGTATAGCAGCCCAAATGCTCGGTCTTGCCCAGGGAGCCTTTGCACTCTCAGTCCCGTACACTTACACCCGGAACCAATTCAAACAGCCTATAGGAACCTTCCAAGGCATGGCTTTCTCGTTTGCTGAAGCCGCGACCCAGATCGAGACTGCGAAGCTCTTAACCTATAATGCGGCACGTAGAAAAGAGGCTGGATTAAGTTTTGTGAAGGAGGCGGCTATGGCCAAGTGGTGGGCTAGTAAGGTCGCACAGGAAGTCAGTGGAAATGCGATTGAGTGGATGGGTGGTTTAGGATTCACGAGGGAGACTGGGGTTGAGAAGTTTTGGAGGGATTCGAAGATTGTAAGATCCAGTCGCTATGGATGAGTGTGCATACTGACGAGAACCACTTTTTTTTGTCTTTTTCCTCAAGGGTGCAATATATGAAGGGACATCAAATATCCAGTTACAGACAATCGCCAAGTTCATTCAGAAGGAGTATACGCCTTGACGGTTTGTAGACTCGCTGCCCCCTTTGGTGACATAGATATTACTTGTAGTTTCCTCTCCGCCTCAGTAATCGGCGAACTTGAAGCCAAACACGAATTGACAAAATGTGCTGCACAATGTAACAATATTACCTGGATGTCCCGCAGATCGATTCAACCGTTTATCTATCGGGAAAAGAATCCAAGGCTCAGAAAAATAAAACACCTTATTAATCGACAATGCTTCTGAACAGCACACACTTTGACAGGGTATATCTTTTCCTGAGTCGATGTTTTTCCATCGATTGCAGTCAGGAACAGAATGGACGCGAAAGAATGTCGAAAAATTGAACGCCATGGAGGTGGAAGAGACTTTGAAGAGACTTCGAGGTGAAACACTCCTGATGTGTCCTCAGGTAACTTGCTTCTCAGCCAGCGCTCTAGTCTATCGAAAAAATGCGCAATGTAGTCACCCAACGGTAAGTGAGACTTTAATTGTCCCACTGCTGCAAATTTCGGTTGAACATCATTCTTCGCCGAGAGTTTCCAGAAATCGCAGAAATTCTCGGCCGTGTTCACAGTACTAGATACACTGCCAAACATGGACTACAACCCGGAAGGTAAATTCAAAATCCCTCCTTTCCATGCACGCCAGTCTGCAACCTCTTCCGAAGTGGCTTCCTCTTGAATTTGGACAAAAAAGTCAAATTCTGCCAGCAAAATTTGAGACCAACTACTTACTGACAGGGGTCACCGAACGGACGTAGAATTGAACAGGAGTTCCATCCGGAGAACGGTGGAATTGTGGTTCAGCTGAGAATTCAAGGTTCTTCATTGTGTCCTTGGCGGTAAGCTTGTCCTTCTGCGGTTGTACCACGATGGTACTTTGCAGATCCATTTGGTGACTGCGAACGGTATCTTCCACTTTCGTTTCTTCATGTTCATTGATGAAAATCTAATATTGAGAGTGGCATGAATTGTAGATGCAAATGTAAAAATAAGTATGCTCAGTAGTACGCACGTATTTGAGTTTGCTGAAGGCTTCTTCGTCAATTTCGATTTCGAGCTGTAAAGACAGTAGAATTATTCAACTATTGAGTGGACGTTTGGAAATGATATTAGTGATCACCAACCTCATAAAATTGTTTTCTGGATCTAATATATACTTGAATGATCTCTTTATATGAAATTTTGAAGGTAAGTAACCCTACTTTAGCAAGTCCACTCTGTCCTTCATGGACGGCTGTATCACTGCTGTGTGATCAAGCAACCTGTGTGAGCCATCTTGGCGAGTCCGTTGGTCAAGTTTCCCCTATGTGCTGTAGTTAGATATAAAGTATACGTCATGCAAATGCTTACCTCTTGAATATAAGTATATCCCAGAAATAAACGTGCAGGAGTGCGATCATGTAAAACCGTAGAGTCGATGGGAGAGGCGCCAACGTTAACGACACCAAGAGAATAATAATAATGGCTAGCAGCTGTAATAAAGAGGGGAAAAAGAGTCGCCTTCAAGAGAAGAATCATGGCAAATGGTATAAGTGTGAACATGACTAGACACGATATGTGGTACGGAGACCAGCTCCAAAGATATCAATTGACTGAGGTCGAAGGAACGGGCGAATCAGAGGGGAGGGGTGCGCCAGGCAGTACTGGATGATGAAAACTATCTGAGGTTACATATGTCCATGTCGGGTGTTTCTATGCTTTTCTAGCGACTATGAAAACGACTATTCAGGAATCAACAAGTGATAGAGCTTAGAGGCTGCTGTCACCTTGTAGTTCCGATGGCCTTGATGCGCTATTTCAGACCGTTTCCTCCGATCGATCAGCACTGATCCGACGCAGAAAAGCAGGAAAGTGCGTTTCAGCTTTTGGTGGGACCCTGCCAGATACATATTTCCACGTTGAGAGCCTGACATTGAGATTTCCGTTGGACAGGAAAGGAAAAATAGGCGACATGGTACATTGAGGAACAGTGTGGTCAAAACGTTCTTTTCTTACCGTTAGTTGGCGTTGTTGTTGGTAGCGTGGTCCTCAACTCGATCCGACTCGAGCAAGTTGAAGACAAGCACCTAATTTAGTCACCCAGGCTCCACTGGCATGGACCACACCTTGCTTGGTGTTGGTCAATGTACTCAGATTGTAATGTATGCTAGGTGAGGGGCAGGACGATCCTAACGCTGCAAAATGCAGTTCAACACCATATCTCACTGCTGATCAAAATTCTATATATTCCCCAACATGGATTACTGCAAATTGGATGCCAAGTGAGGAGGTAAATCCTTAATACCTCCTTTCCATTTACGCCAGTCTGCAACCTCTTGTGAAGTGGCACTCGATAAGAATGGGATTTAAAAAGTCAAAGTCTGTTGGCAAAATTAAAGTTGTAATCAGCTACTTACCGACAGCAGTCAAAGATACATAGAATTGTACTATTTTTGAAACAGAAACAAATAATACCGCATGAACAGGCAGGAACATAGCATGCGTTGGTGGAATACTTGACCATCGGCGGTTTTTGTCTTTTCGTAAAGTTCAGCTAGGCGCACCTGGCATGTATCATATAAGATGGTTGCGTGGAGTGGTCGTGGTCGCACTTGGACCTGCTGGCCAGATCCTTTATTGTTTGCCTCACTCACAAAAAATTCTTCTGGGCTTCACACATCCCCTCACCAATCACAAGTCCATAGAGACATGCATCACTTCCTTCTACTGGTGCTCATTGTTGCTGCTGCTCATGCTGCACCTTCCATTGTGAGTCCTTATTGATACCAGCCAGCGCAAATCATCTCAACAAACATTTAACATTGTTTTCTCGATGTCTAGGCCCCTAACAGAGATTTGCTGATCGAAGCTCCTTTATCCCACGTGCATCCTTGGACACCGTTGTACATGCGGAGTCAGGGGGCGGGTGATGAGAGTGAGCATTCAGATGGTGGTCAGCGACCAAACAGCAACCGCCCAAATAGAACTCAGCGACCGAATGGTCCTCGCCGCTTCATAGTAATGGTTGAATTTACCGGGGCCGCAGGAGATACCCAGGATGGTCTACTACCAGTACATGATCCGCCAGTGCCCATACGAGTTCATGCCCGAGTAGACGCACACCTCTTTCGAATATATGGTTATGGTGAACGCTCGATTGATTGTGACGTTCGGTTTCCTAATGGTGTGGCATACATGTTGCGTGATGTTGAGGCGGGCTTCACTTTTCGATTCCAGTGGGATGGGGAACGTGATTGGGAGAATGTTGAACTTTTGAGAGGACAGTAGCGTTAATGATTGATCGCAAGCCGATAAATTATTTGAGACTTGCTCTTACCTGCAAATCCTACTGTTTCACACTGTTCCTCGATAGGACCGTATCAGTTAATTACTACCTATGTACAAGATTCTTCACCTGACATTTCGTGAATGTCTCTTGCCAGCTCCGAGTCGTAGGTCGTAGACTCGTAATCAAATTAGATAGCATTACGTAATACTTCCCGCTGATCAAAGCAGGCAATCAAATGTTTTGATGCGTTGGTCTTCAACTTTGTCTCCGGTGGACCAGGCAGGTTTTATATATATTTTATTTTACGTCCCTTGCTTTTCGTCATGCAATATCATTTCCTATAGAATTCGCTTCTCTCGAGGCCTTGTTCGTCTAGCAAGCATTAAACACGGTGAAGAAGAAGAAGAAGAATTCGTTGGCTATAAGCCGAGCGCCATCTGACGTCCTGTTGCTAGTAACACATATCATCTATTTTATACAACGTTATCAGGTAGGTACTCTGTCAACCCCATTTCTTTTCCGCTTGTACCCACGTTCTTCTGCAAGTCATGATTGGTTCCTTCAGGACCCTTCTTCTTTTGCTTGCAATTCTGGTCTCGCTGGTCGACTCTCAGTTTATTTCGCTGCGAAACTTTTGGCCCGCATCCTATCCACTCGCTGTCCGAGCTCCATATTTAAACACCTGGATCAATACTGCTAATGGGAGTGACTCCTTAAACTCTTGGCCTATGCATTGGGATGGGAGTAATGTGCGTTATGATTATCTTATTTTTGAAAGGTTATCTCAATGTTCTCTACAGATAATGGGCTGGTCGGGCTTTGCACGAATCGATGGCGTAACTTGGCAATGGATGGGACAGTCACCAATAGGCAACGGCACAACCCTACTAAGTTCAGAAATTACGCCAACCTCCACCAGATTTTCCGTCCTCGCGGGTTCCGTGTTGTTCAACTTGACTTTCCTTAGTCCGATTGAGGTGTGCTATAGTGACCTCTCAATCATTATTCCGCACTGAATTTTACTTGCTTACAGCCTTCAGACTGGGTCAAACAGTCCTTACCATTTATTTATCTTTCTCTCGAAGCTGAATCAATCGATGGCCAAGCACATGATGTACAAGTTTATAGCGACATTAGCGCAGGTGTGTCCCGATATCCCGGCTTAATTATCTCTGGTTTTTCAATGATCATATGTAGAGTGGATATCCGGCAACCGGAATCTGGTCGCGACTTGGCAGACAACACAGACCGATTCATCTGTATATCATCGAGCCCAATTGCAATCGCCTGAATATATGACTGAAATTAATAACATTGCTGAAGACAGCACAGTATACTACTCAATGCAAACAGTGAGTTAAGCTCTCTGCATGCTTCTCTTGTTGACATGCAGAATTTCTCCAGGAAGCTCAAGTGACATACCAAACTGGTCAAGATAGTGTGGTCCGCGGTCAATTCCAAAGTAAAGGTTCTCTAACAAACCAACAAGACACCAACTTTCGCGCAATCGAGAAGTGAGCGAGCTATCTCTCATAGGAGTGCTCAAGGTTCTCAGATTAATCCCTCAATTAGTGATTTCGTCGTGCTAGGCATATCAGTGGACCTTGGCACGAACACGAACTTTCTGACTCCCGTTGTGTGGGGCCTTGGCCTTGTTCGTGATCCTGTCATCGAATACGCCGTCTCTGCTGGTAGCATTACAACTCAAAATCGGAGTTCATACTTCTGGACAGAGTTTGACACCATTTCGGATGCTGTGAGTTGTATCATTTCCAACATCTGATCTCTAACACGATCATCGTTTGTTCAGATCGACAGTTTCCTAGCAGATTATTCGAATGCGACTGATAGAGCTAACAAACTCGACCAACAAATCATGAATGCCGCTCAAACTGTGTCTTCTGAGTATGCGGACCTTGTTGCCTTTGGGGCTAGGCAGGCAATGGCCAGTTCAGATATCACAGTGGCTAAGAACTCTGATGGGACATATAACACCTCGGATGTGAAGGCGTTTCAGAGGGATACAGGGATTGGGCAGTAAGTGGCAGCCTGTTCTTTGCATAGCTCTGATCAACATTGAGGCTTGATTATAGACGGGTCAATGCGGTGGAAACGCTATTCGCAACGATGCCGATTCATCTATATCTCAATGCTTCGCTACTGGGGATTCATTTAGATTCGTTGCTTCAGTACCAGTCCTCTGGTTATGCAAACGCCTATGCTGCACCCGATCTTGGTAGGGCTACTCGTTCTCTCCTGGCTTGAGAAAGCCAGTTAAACAGTCTTCGACACAGGGAATGCTTTTCCGATAGCAAGTGGCGATGCCTTGGACACTCATAGCAGAGGGATTGAAGGTAACCTTTTTTTGGTTCATGAACGTCCCGAGAAGTTTCGCTGATTAACCCATTCAGACACGGGAAACATGCTTATCATGACCTTGGCTCATGCACGAACCACAGGAGACGGTACTTTGATCAAGAAATATGTAAGTGAGAAGGACTTCTTGTGCATGAGTCGTTTTGTAATATCCGACCACCCCAGTATAACCTTCTGAGTACATGGGCGGATTACCTCGTTTCAAACGCGCTGTATCCCAACGGACAGTAAGTGTAAAATTTTCTCGTCTGATCAGGCCAATCTCAATTTTGGATAGAACCTCTGCCGATGGGATAACGGAATCCAACAACACGAATCTAGCTATAAAGGGCATTATTGGTATCGCCGCAATGGCAGAAATCAGTCAGGCCATGGGCGACACCACGGCTGCACAGCAGTATCAGGTGATTACAACCGTCACCTTCTTTTGTGATAATCTTCAAATATCGAATCCTTTCATTGCACAGGCGAATGCAACGACCTATGTCAAGCTATGGGAAAGTCTAGCTTCAAGCTCCGGGCATCTCCTGCCAACCTACGAGGACTCCTCTTCATCCGACTTTGCGCTGATGTACAATATGTATGCCGATACCTTGCTCAAAACAAATCTGATAGACCAGAGTGTATGTACACCTCTCTTATCTGCCGCGGTAGATCAAAAGCTGACTTGAGCCGTTTAACCGTTAGATCTACTCCTCTCAAGCTTCATATTATAGCAACCTCACGCAATTAGGTATGCATCGGAATAGTGGACTCAATCAAGTTGTAAACTAATGATTGGCGTAGCGGGCAAGTTTGGTCTCACTTACGATAATACGAATTCCAATAAGGAGGCAAACTCTGCGTGGACTTTGTTCACTGCCGGATCGATTGCTTCTGTCAATTCCGTGACGCAGAATCAGCTCATTGATATGGTTCATACACGAGCAGGCTTCAATCAGACAACGGGAGATTTCCCCCTGATATACGACGATCAAACAGGGAACTCTTCGACGACTAATGGAGTCGCGAGGTAAGACGTCCGGCTCCCATTGGATTAGTATTCATTTACCGAAGTTGAATTTCTTAGTCCTGGTCAAGGCGCCATGTTCGCTCTTCTTGCTTTAACGTAAGTCTTTGTCGGATTTCGATTGCTCGTGTTCTGAACATTTTTCGAACCAGTGTTGCAAACTCTTCAATCACAATTCCCGCTTCTTCTTCGAGCCCATCGCAAAGCAGGAGCGCAGGCGCAATTGCAGGCGCTGTTGTAGGGAGTGTCATTGGCGTGAGCTTACTTATTGGCATGGGCTTGATCATTTGGTTGCGCCGAAGACGGCGGTTGCAACGTCCCAACGATGAGCAAACATCTTTTGACAGACCCCCACCGAGAATGCCGACGAATATGAATGCTTACCATGATTCAATAGAAGCATCAACACAGCCCTTTGATTCTCAGACGCTCTACGTTTATGGGGATCGCAAGCAACGGGCAACAAGTACTACAATTGATACATCCCAAATACAAAATACACCTGGAGAGGGCAGCGAATCTGGATATACCGTGTCATCGCCCACGAATCAGAGTATGCTGAGTCGAAGTACGCTCATGAGATCGGAAACGACTCAGTTGAGGAATGATGTGGAACATCTAAGGAGGGAGATGGCGGCACTGCGGGCTGCTCAGCCCTACGATGATGCACCCCCTCCTCAGTATACTTAGCACTTCAATGGATCGTTTTTCTGAATAAATATCCTATCTACATGATTGGACTTGAGGGATTGAGCTCAAGTGTATGTCAAATAATGTAGGCTGATGCATCATGCATAATTATAAACGTTCAACATTCAAGCTGAACTAGCGCGCTGCGATAATCAATCCGTGTACATTGTCTCAAGCGCGTCTATTTCCATCATCTCCTTACCCCACTATCTCGTCTCCCTCATGGAGTGGCAGGAGCCTTTCAAAAAGGCAGTGGCGTACTTTAAACGATCCAAGTACGGGGAATGTCTTCGCCTGCTGAATTACGTGTGTTCTATGTGTCGTATATGAAAGAAATACCCTTTGAAAGATGTTGCAGGCTCTCGAGAACGGCGGACGTGACCAGTATGCGATTTACGACTCGAGAGCAGCCGTACATGAGAAAACTTTGCGCCTTCGCGAAGCTTTACTCGATGTTAAAGAGGCCATCCGTTTAGCTCCCAATCGTTGGCAATGCTATTCTCGTGCAGCGCGTTTGTTCCTCCTAATACGCAAATTCGAAGAAGCGTCCAAGATGGTTGATATTGCGCTACAGAAAATTGATCCGTCCGACGATAAGAACCGCGCTACGCTCGTTGCCCTTCAGTCTCAAGTCATTGAATCTCGAAAACGTCTTAGCTGTCACGTCGGCATGCTTCCCGTTGAACTTCTATCCTCCATCTTTCAGTATATGGTCGAAGAAGAACCAGTTCTCGTTATCAAGATATCGCGGGTCTGTCGGCATTGGAGAACGGTGGCATTAGGAGATGCCGCTCTCTGGTCGACGCTCGTCCTTTCGAAGAAAGATCCTAATCGGAAGAGCAAATGTTGGATTCAGCGCTCGAGGGGGAGAATTCGGGAACTGTGCCTCCGTAGGACACTCTCCGATAAAGTTGATTGGTCTTTGGAAAAGCTGGGTGGAATCCAGTGGGATTATATTCGAACATGCCAGTTGGAGGACATCGATATCCTCAAACAGCTGGAGAAGGCCGACGCCTTGCATGTCATTTCGCAGCTTGAAACCTTGGTGATCCGGGACAAGCTAATGGATTCCAGAGAAGAATTTGTTTCCTATTTGAGTGACAATCTCAGACACTTGACCATTGATGGTGCCCTGCATGTATGGTTAAGTGATTTACAAGTGCATTCCCTTGTATCTCTTGAAACCATCCGACTTGGAGAACGTTTCATTGGAGATCTCTTCCAGCTTCTGACCAAAAACTTGAGCTTGCAGTCGCTCGTGGTCAACTCTCCTTTCAGTGCATTCAGCGAGTACCCAGAAGCAACCATTACTCTAGCACATCTCACTGTCCTAGACTACTGTAGTGGGTCAACTCAGCTTTTCAAATTCCTGCGGCTTCCCTCCCTCCAAGTCATTTCAATTCAAACTTGCATCCAAACCAAAAATGTTATACAGTGTCTTTTGGACAGTGGAACCTCACAGCTCAAATCCATGACCTTCGACTCTTGCGCACATTTACCAACCTCTGAGCTGATTCGGGTTCTCTCTTCCAACCCATTCGTCGCTTCACTTACTCTGAAGAAGTTCGGCGGCGGTACAGTAACACCCATCTTGGACTTGCTAGGGTCATCCGAACAGTTGTGTCCCGCACTCACTCATCTAGATATTTCGTCTAGCTCCGAGGTCTCGTCTCACCTACTAAAACGGATTGTGAGTTCCAGGATCACAGCAGTTGTTGAATCTTTGTTAGGCCCAAACGAGGAGACACCGGGAAGGCCCCGCGCTGAGAGGATCCACTCCTTGATTGTAGATGGATGCACAGGGATCGACAGTGATACTATCCCTTGGTTCCGTGAAAGGGTCCCGCATTTCAGTTATGTGACAAGACAATGGAATGGGGGACGATAAGAAAATTTTTCATTTAGGGATAAGTTGCGATGTGTATTTCTATAATTCAACCCCCATGTTGTCAAATAATCTTCTGTATTCATTGCAATAGTAAATACTTGTACAAAAACAAATTCCTTCAACTAGTGATTTTTTACGAGATTAGCATGGGTAATGTCGAAACTGCCCACTTGGGCGAACTCGTCGACTATTGATACATATGGATCGTTTTTGACCGTGTCTAGGTGATGCTTCCGAGACTGTCAGCTAAAGATAACGGACTTTCACTTATGGGACGTACTGTAGTAGACGGCCAGCCAACGATGATGAGAATCAGGTCATGATTTTCTTCTCCCGTTGCAAACGCTGCCGGATGACCATTACTGTCCCAAACATCGCGCACCTTCAATCCCACCTTGCTTACACTCTCGAAAGAAGCCTCTTTCTTGGGTGTAATCAAGGCAAACTCCGTGGTCTCTGACTCTAGCGCCGGTATCGCCGTGCCCTTGACCAGATGAAAGTGGTAACGAACAAGGTTGTCGCCTGCGGCACTCATAGCGTCTTTCAGGGGTCTGAACTGTTTTGCAGTGTCGTTATCTTGTTGAACGAGGGAAATCTCGCCAAATTTCTTGTGAAGTTCGATTGATTCCCAAACTAGAATCCCCGTAACAGAAAAGGCTCAGTACTTCGACAGATGGCGCCTCAGACACATACTGGAGATAAAATATAGGTTTTTGGCCCCTTCTTCAGTAACTTGTACACCTTGGAAAGAGCTGTGGAAGATTCCCTCTCAACACTGGAGCCCGTATCGTACGTGGAGATTTACCTGATATGTCCATCAGCTTTTCCCAGCAATCGGAAAGCCTCTTTGAATTGAACAAGGTCATGGCTAGTAGCAACAGGAAACGCTACGTAGTGGATGATTGGTGCCATTTGGAATTGTTGTGCGATAGTGGCAGGAAGAGAGGGCCGAAAATCAAATCAGCAAATCCACAGCTTTTATCAAAAAACAAACATGCTAACTGTCATTACTATCAATGAAATGATATTGAAGGCTGAGCACGACCGTGTAAAGTTTTGGGCACGAAAGAGTACTAGGTTTTGATTCTGTACCTTGTGGACACTTCAGATCGGGCTTGGCTCGGGCCCATGATGGCAGCTTCTATTGGCCTAGCCAGCTTACAAAATTAGGTTAAAGGCAAAAGGTTCCCACTGAAAATATTCGATTCACACGAAGGTCTAGGCAGCGGATGCAATGGTGGTTTACAATCAGTTTAGCGCGCGCTAATTTCCCGCATTTGGTCACCTCCGCTCCAAGTTTTTCAGAGTTTCTCAAACTGACATGACGATATTGATGAAGTCAGGACTCTCCGACGACGATTGCAAGCAGCTCGTTTTAAAGCTACTATGGTAGTGTATTGTGCAGAGCAACATTGGTAAGCTTAACCTATTTTCGGCTGAATGTACGAGAGCAGCTGAGAACATCATAGACAAAAGGCCAGTTCCATTCCATCAACATTTTCTCTAACAGAAACAGAAGCACCGCCCTCCGATTTATCACGGCTGACATTGATTTCATGTTGTTCCTCCAAATCTTCATTAGTCAAGGCTGAACGCACGAGGTGTATCCGAGCCCCCCTTGTGACGTTCAAGTCTCCAGTAGCACCTTCTTTAGAGACTGACTGTAGTGTCAGTTACACAATTCTCTTTAATTATGTTTAGATGCTTGGGATGTCGCCTCGGAGTCCCACGTCTTTAAATGTGTATACTCTTCGCATATCTATGTGATTTGAAGAAAGAGCGAAACTATTGTTTCTTGTGTGTATGCCAAGCAAAAGTGCTGTATGTACATATATATTGAAACTTCCGCCGTTGGCCTAGTCTAGGACTCAAACTGGGCCAATCTGCATCGTACCAGACAGGCATGACCTTGCAACGATATTGAACGTTGAACGCTACTGCCATTTTAGGGGTTATCGATGCTCTCGGGTTTCACTGCCGTTGGCGCCTTTCTCAAGGACCGAGGCAATCAATGAAAAAGGAAGTATACACTCTGTTTATATTCACTCGTACAGGTAAAAGTACAATATGTTCACTTTATCTGGATCTGAAGTCGATCTCCTCCTTTGATATATTCGATAAAATAATTCAAGTGTGCTTATCGAGGACGGCGTGGCTTATTTCAAGAGTAGCAAGGGCCGAGAGTGCACCAATGCCTGACGCGAAAGGCTCTTTCTTGACCGTCGCCCGACTCTCCTAAGATTGTCATGTGAGAAAGGGAGAGTCGTAGATGTGTGAAACACGTACCGCAACCGAAGGCCAGCCAATCACAACGATGTATACACCATCGCCCTGAACACTCTTCCCAAGAGCGGCGGGGTACCCATTTTCGTTGAAGCTATCGCCAGTCTTATTTGCAGCCGCCGTGACAGCATCGCCAGATGCACCAGGGTTTGGCCTTACGATCACAAACTCTGTAACAGAGGTCTGGAGTCCAGGAATAGGCGATCCTCTCACCCCAGTGAACTAAGATTGTTTTGTGAGCAAAGATGATCGAAGACACTTGCATGTATTGTAGGCTTACTTGGAAGCGAGTGAGCTCGCCAGCAGCAGCAGGCTTGAGACTCGATATAGCATCACCGAATGCGTCGCTAGCGGTGAATTTCTTGTGGTGTTCAACAGATTCCCATACTGTGGTAAGAAACGACTATCAAAGTCTGCTCGATTATGAGACAAATCGTGCACGTACCGGTGACAAGATATCCTGTCTTAGCACCTTCTTCAGCAGCCTGCAATCCCCAGAACGAACTATAGAGAAGGAAATGATCAGTGATCATGATTCCCGTAGGCGCATGTGGGTGAAAGCTGACCCAAGGTGCCCATCTACAGTTTTGAGTTTTTCAAGACCCTCGGTGAAGTGGGAACGGTTGTTGATAAAGGCATCCGATGCAGTGAAAGAGGTGTACTGAATGATTCTGGTTCCGGTAGACATTTCTAAAAGTGAGTAGGTTGAACTTGGACTTGAACTTGGAAGTCTGAACAGATTATTTAGAACTGTTGCTGGATAATTCCCAAGTCATGATATTGGCCTTTATACCTTCACCTATGGTCCCAGGTAGCTATAACTAGGCGTATTACTGCTAGGAGATCAAGGGACCAGAATTAGAGGAGGGAGTGAGCGGTTAAATTCTATTACACCGATGGTGGTCGGATTGCATGTAATGAATTGGTAGTTTGCTTCGTACAGCTTGGTGTGGGATAAGATTGGTTGGTAGATGAAGGAAGTTGAGATGAGTACTGCCTCGTATTCGTATTCCCGCAACGTTGTTGATTGAGCCTATGATTACGCATCAATGGAGAAGAGCTGATATGAGTTAAGTTGAAGGTGATTGAGTATCTACCATGGTAACATCAGATTACAACACCGCCCATCGACCCCTGGCAGCCGACCACAAAAGTAAAACAGCGATTTCAGCCCAGATTCTAAATGCTTGGGGTAATGTCCTATCTCTGGGTTTCCAGTGCCCGAAGCCGGGGAGATTGCGCTTCCGAAGTTCGTCGGCCCAATTGTGGAAATCACGCAATCTTTCAAACATAGCGAGACCCGCGCTGTTAGCGGACAATACGGCGTCGAATTCTTTACAACCGACAGGGGATAATGATGGACTGCTATCTTCCTCGAGATCAGATTGGAGCGGGTTCGATGTTCATGAAGTACTGGGGAGGCAGGGATAACAGATCCCACCAGACCTCTCAACGCTTTTATGAACGGAGACTGGGGTGATTGACGTCCACAAGGTAACTGAAATCATCTCCACGTTCTGAAGTAGGCACAGTGAGATCGTGGTCGTCGTGGGACGTGTCGGCAGTCGCAATATTATTCAAAGATGATTCAAGGCTGGATTCGAAAAGACCTGCGCCACTGAGAGTTGATTAGAAGTATTAATTTGGACACGTACACTCTTGGGTACTACAGCCAGATTTACATATAATAAAGTCCGTTTATCCTCTAAGTCTAAGTCCGTGAATTGTCATAATGTTGGTCTATTCTTTATGAATTTCGAGAGCAGGCGGTGCCCCGAGAGCTAGAGAAACGTATAATCAACAAAAGTTGACGCGATATATCTGTAAGAAAAACAGACCATGTTTGATACCATCATACATCAAGAACTGTGGAAATATCATAAGTGATTGTGTAATCTGTATTAGTGCTTTATCGAAATAACTTACCTGCGAAGATACTAGTCCTGCAGTCATTATCATTCTTGGTCCTAAACCAGCGAATAATCCCTAAACATTCAGTGAAGTGAGCATCGCGCATATCGTTGTATGGTCGATGGTACCTTGACTCCTGCCTCCTTCGCTAGCGTAGTGAGGCGATATATCATCGATCCAGTCGGACCATGTCCTTTGTTGATTTGACTGAGTAAGGTATCGGCGGGCTGAATATGAAATGGTTGAAGAGGGACATGCTAAGGAATCCTCCAAGGACCTACATGGCTCAAGATCGCAGCAGCAAAGCCAGCGATAACTCCGCTTCCCAAGGAAATGCCGAATTTGGACATGTCGGACATGGATTTCTTGGTCTCTTCGGACATGTTACGCAAGGCGAGCTCATGACAAAATTCGTTCACTGTGAACTGCCCAATGGCGTAAGGAATTTGTCTGCGGTGTATGCAGGTAAGTTCTCGAAACAGGATAGAACCTATGGTCACTCACTTGCAAAGGATAGGCAAGAAGCCTGCATAGAGTTGAGAGACTCCTCCCTCAGAGGCCAGTCTGGTGAATCCTGACACGAGACCTGTCGCATAGCCGCGTTCCGACACCAATCTGATTCTCGTAGCTTCAAGAGGCGTAAGAAGAATATCTGCAAAAAACCTAGATGTACGGTTGGAATAGATCCTTGAGACTACGATGAACCGACCCACTCTGCAACACTTGCAGCACCGAGGTATATAGCCGTTCTATATTTAACGGCTGTTTCTTGGTCTCCTGCAAAAGTCGCAAAAGATTTCTTCCAGTACTCGTAACCAGCGAACTTTGCGCCTCCTTGTGCCAGATACCCGACAGCAGTAGGACCGAATCCGGTGAGTAGTGCTGAAGGGCCTTCATTGGCGATTAGATATCTGGTCCCTGACACGAACCCAAACGGCTTGTATTTTGGGTCAATTTGAATGCGCGTCTTGACGACATCAATCGCTGTATATGTGAACAGTTAGAAAGCGTGACGCGCGAAAGAGATAAACTACGCACGAGTCATTGCGCCATGACTTATTCTGCCATTTCAAGGAGTGAGTTGTGTGATTTCCAAGTTACAGATTGAACATACGTGCAACATAAGGCACCTACATAACACCCAAATTTGAGTGAATATCAGTTGCACAACACAGATACCACTCACCAGCAAGGAAGAAAGAACCGTAGTCCTTTGTTGTGAACTGAGGGATGACAAAGGGATGGGCTGTACTTGACATGGAAAGATTGAGAGACGGGGGATACTTTGCTCAAAATTTAAATACCTTAGGCTTTATTTTTATTGACGTAGGTGAAGTCGGGGACGTCATTGACCGTGGGACTCGGAGCCTGTGGTGAAATTTCAAGCTTACATACGTATCTAATTATGGATTGCCTCAAATTTTTTTCGCCGTTCTCTGGGTCATGGAGAATGAGGGTATTCGGGCAAGATCTGGTCGACGGCGAGTGAAAATTGAGATTTGAGCGCGGAAAGCTGCGGAAAGATCAACGACTTTAAGAGAAACTATGTAGCATTAATATTAATCTGGAAACTCTAGAGGCGACGGAGGACAGGAAATGGCGAGGTTAGGGGGAAGGACAGAGTATGCAGGGTATCATTATGTGTTTTGCTCCGAAATACATACAGTATTGAAAAAGCTAATACTGCATCACAGCTTGAAACAGAAATTTGGATAGATTCAAGTTGATACTCGGCACGACTCCGTCCAAAAAAGCAAGCTGGAAGCGGGGTCCTGCAACAGCGAGCTCAGCCCGCACAGAGGGAAGGTAAACTGCCGCTGAGCTACCGCATACAAATACGGGTAAGAGTTAGAGGTGAACGAGTAAGAGTACAAATACCAGACTCCTTGTAAGAGTACGAATGTCATACTTCTACTGCAGACCTCTGGAAAGAGAATAAATGTCGTACATTGACGTACGCGAGAAATATAATGATATCGGTCTCCGTGAAGAGTGATGAGAGAGACCCAGCATGCGCCGGAGGAAAAGAAGTTGCACCAGTTCCAGCCTGTTCCAGCATGGATAAACGGTGTCAATAGCGATCTCGCAGCCGTCGTAAGTAAGCGACGCGAAGACGATTGATAACGGAGGTCGGAAATTCACGACTTTCTCCCGAATATCCGTGATTGACCGGGGACCAACCTTATGTGCAGTCATTTGCAGCGCTTTGACATTTCTATTCAGAATTGGTTTCATAGCTCTTCATAAGACAAGATACAAAATAATTGACGCCACAGCGAAACTACATAAGAGGTACAAGACATTCGATATATCCCGGCATTAGTAATTTTAAAGCATCACGCTTTTCCAGTCTCATCCCTGATTCCACCCTCCGCAAAGCTCAAGATACCCGCAATATCCAAGTTCTGCACCACATTCTCCGCTTCCGCAACATCCATGTCACCCAGCACCTTATTAACGCTCTCCAAACTACCTTCCTGCAAGGCCTTCTGAAGGTGTTCTGGGAAAGAAGTGAACACGTCCCAACGGAGCTGCAGCGCTTTTTTCACTTCCTCGATATCCATGTCCTCCGTTCCGGGACCTTCCAGGACAAGATTTTCCGGGGGAGGACCTTCCGGAACATTAAAGCCGATAGTCTGGTCTGGTGATTCGGGAACGAGCTGGATTTGTTCCTTTCCTGCGGACTCCTCCTGTTTCGATGCTTCGACTCGTCCGCGAAGATGATTATATGTGCTTTCAACATCGTCCAAGAAAACCTTTTCGGCGCGTTTATCGCCTGAGATCATCCTGAAAACACGATGAGTAAAGGATGCCAACGCAACCCAGAGAAAATGACTGTACAAACTTTTGGAAGAACACGCGAACACCATCCCCACCGAGCTTTTCGCAATATTGGAGGAGCAGACTTTGATGGACGCATTGCTTCGCGAGCTTCTTCTTCCCTTCGCCCTCAGCCGTGAACGCGGCGACAAGTAAAGCGTCTGAGGCACCTTGAACGATGACATCGCGATGTTTTTGGATGAATTCGAACGACTTTTCGAACCCCCGGTATGGGATTTTGGAGAATTCTGCGAGAGTGGGTGTGAGCTCGGGAAGAGCATCATCTTCTTCGGTCAGAACGCTGGATGAAGGTAATTCGGAGCCAGAGGCTTCCGGGTTGAGCGTTTCGAACTCGACCGTGGTGGATGTGGTAGATTTTGGTTTTTCGATCTTCTTGAGAGGCACTGGGGCGGGCTCCGGTTTCGGAGGAATGTACTAGTAAGGGAATTTGAGACTGCGCAGGGCAGAAATGATAGTTCCATGTAGTACATACCTTGCTTGAAAATCCATCGTGCAGATCGTCGCTAGTGATGTGTTTTTTCTGTTCCTTCAACTCAGCTGCCAGCTCTGCTTCGTCTTTCTGAATCGTAATTCCAAGTTGATCTACATGAAACTTCATCCCATCTACAAGCGCCTTCGTCAACTTCTCGTCCTTCTCACTTTCCAGGACCGAAGCGTCTTTGATCTTGTCTTTCGCCTGTGTACTGACCTGCTGGAGAAGCGACAACAGCATTCCATCGTATGTGTGCTCGAGCTTGTTGGGATCGTTCCCGGGAGGACAAGCTTTAGACGGGTTCTTCTCCAGTTGCTCATACAACGAGTTGAAGTACACAGCAGGCGAAGTAGACTCGGAAGTAGAGGAAAGACGGGTGTAGATGTCCTGGATACGAGGGTAAAGCACTTTGTTGCAAGCAATCTGTCCCTGAAGATGTGCAATCTTTTGTTTTCGCTGCTCTCGTTTTTCATGTATATCTTGTTGTTTCCAGCTGAACAAGGATCGTTAGAGGGTTGGAGGGTGAAGCAGAGCAGTTGAAAGCTGTACCGAATCAAAGATTTCTTATCGACATTGGGATGGCCTTCGATATCAGAATCATCTGAAAGCTAGGAGTAGGGTCGTCAGCTCAAGCTTCTCGTTTGGAAAAGTGTCAGACTCACTTCGAGCTGATCCCACTTGGAATAATTCAGTGGCATCTTGGAATTTGTGGAAGAAGGAAGGTGTTCAAAGCAGTCGGCTCCGAGCGGCCCGTCATTACAGTGCGCTTAGAACGCGCTCTGACTTCTGTACAGCTTTAAGTTTCACTTGGTTGTGCGCTTCTATTCAGTTATACGATACTCTTGCTTTGAACGTACATGGATTTTTCAGCGACCGAAATTCCAAGTTCAATCACGGTCTAGTCTACGTGCCTCTCCGTGGTGCGTGAAATATGATAGAAATTTATTTCCAAACAAAGTGCGTCATGTACAAACATTTAACAAATTAAATTCTTGTTCTTCCCCCTGCACTGGGTTCCAAATTTCTACGTGCTGCGACACAACGTGTAGGAGCGCTCTTTGCTCTACATCGATGACCAACGGATCTTCCTCGTCCTTCGTTTATCCTATAAAATCGCTGTTGGGAAACATTCAACCAGCTTCAGATGTCCACAACTCTCTACCACCCCACCCAACTGCCCGGAATGTTACTATGGATATCGGTTCTAAAACACCTTCAAGTGCGTTTCGTGCTCAGCTTTCTAGCTCCAAACTCACTCTATATCAATCAGCTGTAACACAAACGAGCGAAGTTGTAGTGTCTGTTACTTCCTCCCCCAGCCACGATAGCCATTTATCTCATACCACAACTAGTACAGGATTCAAGAAGCGACGAGCGAAGCACTCCAAACGGGCCATAGCGACATCCGATGATCCTGTGCACTTTCAAGAACAATCAAAGCAGGCAAAAAGACATCTGGACAACGTTCCAAATTTCAGCCATTTTCCTGCGGGAGAAGATATCAGTGTAGAAACATCGTCTCCTCGCTTTTACACATCCATAGCATCATCATCATCGTCGCCAAGTCTTTCTCCATCAAGCTCGCCTCTTATTTCCTCGACTGTCCTAAAAGACGGAGAGCACCATCCTCTTCTTATTTCCCAGGAGTATAATCCCAGACATCCTCCTGCACTTCCCATAGTCGCTCAGCAAGCATTCACGAGCATGAGCGACTCTTTGCTTCCGAACACCACGACAACTGGTCCACAATTAAATCCGTCTGAACGTGGAATAGTCCATTTATCTCCAATCCCTTCATCATCAAACAGAAACTCTACGAAAAGGTTCGATCGATCTATTTCGAAGCCCATGTCGCGACAGTACGGTTTGAACTCTTCGGGGTCAAGTAGTAATGCATCATCCAGCCTCTCCAACTATTACACTCCTGAGGAAATTTCTTCGGGAGATGACTCCCAATTCTCATCCCAGAACTCAGGATCGAACAGCTCTTCGAGTAGAAATGGAGGAATCCCGTGTTCTGATGATGTTTCTGTATACTCCCGAGCCTCCGACATACCACGCGTTTCTGTGCGGTTTCAGCACATACAAGATGCGCATGGCCATCATATAGTGACAGGGCGCGAAGGGAAACTGACCCGATGTGAGGATGAGGTGTGTTAAGGATTTTTCCACCTCGTTCGTCTGATTTAACACGCGGTGATCAGCCTATCCGTGCCCCTGGCGCTGTCCAAGGTTTTGGTGTGCTTATTGTTTTGGAAGAGAAGGAAGAGGCTTTAGTTGTGCGTCAAGTATCGGAGGTATGGATTCCTTCTCCTCGCGGCGCGCTCAATTTATAATTTAAACTCGATAGAACGCTTCAGAACTCCTCGGTCTTCCTCCTCGTTACCTATTCAAGCTAGAATGCTTTACCGATGTCCTTTCTGAATCCCAAGCTTCTTTGCTTTGGGACAATATTCAGTTTTTATCCGAGTCTACCGATTCTACAAATACCACTAGAGATGAAGAGCTAGAACGAGATTCACCTGACATATTCTT
Source organism: Lentinula aff. lateritia (assembly GCA_027886305.1). NCBI lineage: Eukaryota > Fungi > Basidiomycota > Agaricomycetes > Agaricales > Omphalotaceae > Lentinula > Lentinula aff. lateritia. The sequence goes on along the minus strand of MU794996.1, from coordinate 35,011 downwards.
GCTGTCTGGATATGGGGCTCCAGGGACCGCAATTTCGAGCCTTTCGGTGTCTGTTGATCCCTATGACCCATGGGGTGTTCATGTAGGAAAGCGACGCTGGACGTGCTGGTGTGCTATTCACCGCCCACAACCTAGCCCATATCTCTCCAACACCCAATCGAAAACACAAAAGCCGCTGATCGTGATGGAATTTGAATTAGAGCGTGATTTTTTCAACCCGTTATATCCACGATCTTCATCAGCAACAACCACCTCCGCGCCTTCGGGCTCTGATTCTCCAGACAGTATAAGAACAAGCTCCTCAGGAAGTGATGGCAGAAGTAGTAATGGGGCACAAACAGGAAGTTCTGAATCAGAAACTACTGTAGTCTCCAGCTTGTCTTCTACTGCCGCTCGCTCTGCTGAAGATTCAAATTTCACCACGAGTATCGCAACTCTGCCAAACAGTTTCGGAGTCACTACTGTCACAGATAGCACTACCTTACCACAATCTCCTCTTGAGGAAACAGATTCACTTGGACCTCCGCAACCTCGTTCTGGTCATCCTCCTGTACATGGTTTAGTTGGCGACTATGGTTGGACCCCAAACACAGAAGATATTATAGAGAGTACCACGACGCGGTCAAAGCCTCTTCTAGCTCTAGAAAGACTGCGGCGAATGTCGCAGATGCCTGGGGCATTAGATAACACATCGCCTAATACTTCCTCTAGTTCCACTCCTGGATTCAACGGGAAGACTCGTCGATCTCGCCCGGGTCGTGTTCCAGATGCTAATGGTAAAATACAAAGAGTTGCCCCGGGTGCTCCCAATGGGGGCGTGAGCATGATGGATGTTTTCGCTGTGATGGCTCAGATTAACGAACAGCTAGGGGATGCACCGGACCTCGATACTTTCTTGAAGGTGACCGTTGGTGTCATCAAGGATTTGACACAATTCCACCGTGTCTTAGTGTATCAATTTGACGAGGTGTGGAACGGGCAGGTTGTAGCGGAGCTTGTAGATTGGAGCGTGACGCACGATTTGTACAAGGGGTTGCATTTTCCTGCTGGTGATATACCGGCTCAGGTACGTGTTCTGGATGGTATCCGAGTTTGCAAGCTAAATGGATTGAGCTCGGATAGGCGAGAGAGCTGTATAAGATTAGTGAGTGACTGTTCCTCACTTCATCCTTTCTTTCTTAATTGCTCATCACTGTCTTCTAGACAAAGTCCGCATTCTTTACGACCGTGACCAGCCGACAGCCCGTATCGTCGTTCGTGACAAAGAAGATTTGGAGCAACCTTTGAACATGACACATTGCTATCTGCGTGCCATGAGCCCTTTACATGTCAAATGCAAGTACAGTATATATCCTTTTTGCTTATGGTTCTAATATCTATTTAAATATAGACCTTGGCAATATGGGTGTTAGAGCTTCGATGTCGGTGGTAAGAGCTTTCTGTCCTCGGGATTGAATACTACATGCATTTACAGTTGATTATATCTCCTCTATCAGTCAATAATGGCTTTTGGCTCCCTTTGGGGTTTGGTAGCCTGCCACTCGTATGGTCCCCATGGCATGCGCGTTTCTTTTCCGGTCCGACAGATGTTACGGCTTCTCAGCCAGTCTATATCTCGAAACATCGAGAGGTTAAGCTATGCGCAAAGACTTCACACACGAAAGCTGGTATGTTTCGTTACTCTCTCTCGCAGAGCAGTCTTGCTTATAAATTCAGATTAACACTATACCCTCCGAAAACCATCCGGTGCGGGGCATTCATCTGCATGTTTTATTTATAGCTAACAACTGTGGTAGACTGGATATATCGTATCTAACGCGGACGACCTACTTGGCTTATTCGACGCTGACTATGGCATACTGGTCATTGGTGACGGAGCGAAGATCCTCGGACCTAATCAACATGGTCAAGAAATTCTAATCATGGCCGAGTATCTTCGGTTGAAGCAATTCGAGTGAGTTATACCCTGTGAGCATTGATGAAATATTGAGCAGCTCACAATATTTTACAGCACCATTCAAGTTTCGCAAGCCGTTACGAAAGATTTCCCTGACCTCAATCTTTCCACGGGTCTCGAAGTAATCGCAGGTTTACTTTGTGTTCCTCTCTCCAGTGGAGGAAAGGATTTTATTGCTTTTCTGCGCAAGGGCCAACCGCGCGATGTTCATTGGGCAGGAAAACCATACAAGGCTGACAACATCGCAATTGCTTCACTCGAACCACGCAAGTCTTTTAGGATTTGGTCTGAGACCGTGGCTGGAAGATGTAGAGCGTGGACAGATGAGCAACTTGAAACGGCTGGGGTATTGGCTCTGGTGTACGGGAAGGTATTCTTATGAGACGCGGCTGACACTGCTAGTGCTAATTAACATGTTGAAACAGTTCATTGAAGTTTGGCGACAGAAAGAAAATGCTTTGCAGACAACGAAATTGACGAATTTGTTGTTATCAAACGCTAGCCATGAAGGTAGCTAGTTTTCCTACATATGGCATGATCATTGCTCAACAGTTACCTCAGTTCGGACACCATTGAACCATATAATTAAGTAGGAAAGGAAACGTTGGAATTCGTCAGAAATCACTGACGGTTTCTGCTATCACATAGCTATCTGGAAATGGCCCTCAATGGACCTCTCGACTTAGAGACTCGTGACAATCTCAGTCGTTCGCATGCAGCGTCCAAGGTGCGGTAGTTTATCCGTGCTACGAATGTATGATCATTCTCTCACCAAACAACACGATCGGCAGAACCTTCTCTTTACCATCAACGATCTCTTGGTGATTCCCCAATTATATCTGGTCAACGTAGCATTCCTCACCAGATATTCAGGACCTCACCCGTCTAGAGAGCGGTAACGAAATGGCATTCAACGAGCCATTCGATCTTGCGGAAAACATACAAGATGCTATTTCCATTTATAGAAGCGAAGCGAATCGACGCCACATCAGGTTCGAGGTGGACGTGGATCAATGTCCCAGTCTTGTTATTGGAGATCGCAGGAAAATCCGAACCGTTGTCCAAAATCTGACGGCTAACGCTTGTATGTTCCTTACTCTTTCTCTTGCACATCACCACTCAGTCTATCCTTGTAGTGAAATACACCATGGAAGGTGAAATAGCCGTGCGTTGTGTACCCTTTGGGGAACCCGAGGGTCTCCGTGAACCGACGTCTACCGCAATGGAAATTGTGGTAGCTGACACTGGATGCGGTATACCTCCTGCCAAACTCGAAAGTATATTCCGCGAAATAGAGCAGGTTGAGTCATCCGAGCCTAAGACCAGCGCAGAACCGGGCGTGGGACTCGGACTTGCTGTCGTTGCCAGGATCGTAGAACAGTTGGGAGGTCAGCTCCGCGTGGAATCAAAGGTTGGGGAAGGAAGTCAATTCTCTTTCCTCCTTCCGTTATCGTTAATGGTTCCATCAGAGACTTCTACGTCGTCCGCTCATAGTCGCAGTAATTCATCCATGGGGTCTCTGCAGGCTAAATCGATTAGCGAGGTTGATTTCATTGTCGAGGCACTGGCCAATTCTTCGCAGCGATCGTCGTCCGCTCACTCCATTGACAAATCCCGATCTCCCCGTAAGGCAACAACAGGATCATTCCCTGTCGCTGACTCTCAGTACCCTGTTCGCCCAATCAAAGTCCCCGAAATAGATACACAAACGCCTTTGACGCATCAGACCTCCCAATCGAGCCCAAAGTCATCAAATCCAGCTATCCAGCCTCTATCCAGTCCAATCTCTGAGACGAAACCAGTCGAGTACGAATCCCTCCCGCTGCTTACTTCGAAGGCAGACAAACTAAGTCTTAGAGTATTGATTGTTGAAGTACGACTCTCTTCCTTTCTGTTTTGTTCCGTTTTTAGACTCATTCTGTGTACAAAGGATAACGATATCAATCGACTCTTATTGGCCAAGCGACTGCGCATGGACGGTCATGTTGTAGTCAATACTACGAATGGCCAAGAAGGACTTGATAAAGTTATGTCTGACCGCAACTTTGACTGCGTCCTCATGGACATCAATATGCCGATCCTAAATGGCCTCGAGGCCTCTGAAAAAATTCGTGAATTCGAAAAGGAATTTCCCTCGTCCGATGTTCAGCGACTCTCTCTAAAGTTAAATGGCCGTATACCAATTTTCGCTGTTTCGGCCTCCCTGTACGAGAATCAAAGATCCAAGCTTTCCGATGCGGGTATGGATGGATGGATTTTGAAGCCAATCGACTTCAAACGACTTGCTACTATTCTCAAAGGTGTGACGGATCTTGCACAACGACAACGTGATCGTTATACCCCCGGTTGTAACTGGGAGGTTGGAGGTTGGCTGGCTATGTCCCACTGCGACATCACGGATGCCCTCGTTGAGGGCATGCCGATGCAGGCCTAGCTCTTCGTTTTCCCTCCATGGGCTTTCCTTCATTGTCTTGTGTTATTTGTACCTACACATCCTATCCTATCCAACTGTGCTTCATCCTTGTAGGGTTCTATGTCACCATTACCTTACTCTCATGTTTCTACAATCATAGTCCGAGTAATTAGAGGCCTGCTCGGATACGGACAATATATTTTACGAGGCACCCATGTACTTGTAAGAACCTTGCATGGGGAAATAGAAGGAAAACGTCGGAATGATATTAAATCCTACGCCTCGATTATATTAGCCTCGTCCAACATATGGCACGTTGGTGGGCCTGCATGGTCAAAATCAGATAAAATACCGAACCGGAAGAGATCTTACATGATGTTGACATGGAGGACAGTAACATCTGCCGGAAGACTGGCTATATGCACGATCGTGCTGGCGACATGTTGAACATCAAGCACGCCTTCTTGAATTATGCGTCCGTCTGGTTGTAATGCGCCTAATCCATGTCGTCCACCCATATCTGTAGCCGCATTTCCTATGGGCAATCGATATCGGATCAGCCGCTACAAATTTTGACAGATTTCTTACCTATATCGATTTGGGTACAGGCAATGTTAAATGCGCGTCCATCGAGAGAAGTACACTTGGTTAAACCGTTCATCGCATGCTTTGACATCGTATATGCATAAGAATGCGGACGCGGTACATGGGCTGACAAGGAACCATTATTGATGATGCGACCTCGATGCCTAGTATGTCATTATTTACGACGTCTGCAGAGACAACGGGCTTACCTCCAGGAGGAGATTGAGCTTTAAACTTTTTTACTGCTTCCCGAGTGCAGATAAAAGGTGCTACCAAGTTGATGTTCAGAACGTTTTGGAACGTGTCGAGGGAGACATCTTCAATTGGAACCTGGGCGGACGATATTCCAGCATTCTGGTTAAAAGAGTGAGCTCACTTTGACCATGTATCGGATACAAGCAAATCATACGTTGAACAAAAGATCCAGTCGCCCTGTATTACTGACGTTGTGAGCCGATGAATAGGAGATATAAGAACACTCACCAAACTTAGCAATTGCCTGATCGAAGAGATTTATCGTGAAGGTTTCATCGGTAATATCACCAGCCACACAAAGACAGCTTTCAGCATTTGAAGACATTGCCTGTGTTTCTTGCAGGGCTTCTAATCGCCGAGCAGTAACAACAACGTTCCATCCCTTATTCAGGAGGGCAATAGCAGTGTATCGTCCAATCCCTGACAATGTCATGAGATATCTCTTGAACCTGGATTTGCAAAAGCTCTTACCAGAAGAGGCACCAGTGACGATAGCGGTCTTGTGGACACCACTCATGGATGTTGTGATAGGAAAAAAGTGGTGAAGGTTGGGATTGGAATGTATTTGTCCGTAATCACGGACCGAGATCGAAGGTCTGATAACGCTACTTGAAAGTTCCATAATAGCTGTATTCTATCTATGCCACTCTAATTCAACCGACCAGGCTCTCGTTCCAACTTTGTTCGACCTTTCACCCAAGGTACAGGTTTTTGGTAACCCTTTCAGTGCTGCTGCGCACAGCCTATCTCAGCATGTTCCTGAATGTCTCTGCTCCAAAGGAATTGCCTCTGGGAAACCTAGTCTTGTGAAGGGACCGGCTAAGTCTGTAAATCTCTATTTGACCGACTCGACAATTCTTTCTAACACTACCCACCATAGTTATCATTATGATGAGAGAAATTTGGAGACTGAGTCTCGCCAAACACGGTCAAGAACACGATTTGAAACATGACCAGATGCAAGCTCCTCCTTGATCTAGTGAGGAAGGTCGTCGCTAAACGATAATCGCTACTGCGTCTTTGCTCAGTTAGGACAAGTCCAGGTACCTTTGCTTTTGCACGAGCATTTGGATCCTGTACAGGACCTTGACCTTTGCCTGAGCATCACGGATAGAAAAGAGAAGTCAGACAAATCAGCAAGTGGAAGAGATGGAAGAGATGCCAATCAGATTATACATACTCTCGTAACAGACTTTTTGTCCCATTGGTGGAACGCGCTGCTTTATCTTGTGAACAATGACACCATTTGCACCTTGGTAGCGGATTGATTCCAGTTCTGGGAATGGGTCAGCGTCCCATACTAGTGCCACCTGCTCCCCGCTGTCCTGCACAAAACGAATACCATTTACGAGAATGGTATTCAGGTCTTTATCTGGTACGAACCTAGAGAAATAAGTCTGTGAATAGATTAATGTCAACAGTGCGGCGTGGTTTCCTCCGTCGATTCACAGTATACATCTCATGGCGGTTGTTCTGGGAGATCGCAACGGATACAATCACCAAACAGCACAGCCTGAGCGCAGGGACAGAATAGAGCGTATTTGCAACCACATAAAACTTTGAATTCGCTGCAAGAAGGTTTCGAGACGAATTGTTTGCAAAAACATCACGTGCGTTAAGAGACGAAGGAAAGCAGTGAGTACCAGCAATGCCTGCCAATTTCGTGTCTGTTTGACTTTGTTTGTTATCTATATCAACTAGGAAATATTCCAAGCCGCGAGTAGTTTGGCTTGTACAGGCTTGAAATTACAGCAAATTCTCTAATTTTTTCTGCGGGATCAACTCAGAAAAGCATTTTATTTGAAGTGTTGGAAGTAGAATTTTTATTTTCAGTGTTTGAAAAAATCATCGAACAATGATCAATCCAGCATACTTTTTTGGGCACAATTATCAAAAATCTGTTTCCAACACTTCAAGTAAAAGTTCAGCCTCTGTATTTGACATTTTGTTTGAAGGGAATCGGAGGTGACGCTGCAGCACAACATCCTGAATACTCCATCAGAGGAATCAAATGAGGTGGAAACCTGCGATGCTCGCAGGTAACACTAATCAAAACTCACAGATGAACCAGATACTATGAATCGGCTATGATTGGAAGAGCGAGAGAAAAGGCGAGAGAGAGATCTAAGATACAGGAGAGTACTCTATGTGAATAGATGGAGGGAAGCGGATAAGATGTAATCTTGAGCTGGTACTGTATATATAGTGTGATCAGTCACGGATGTGACTATATGCATGTCCGTAGTAAGCAGTATGTTTACACCCTCACCCAACTAAAACCAGAACAGAACTGTAAAAAGAATATTTAGTGTAAGGGCTGTAAAAAAAAAATTTAGTATAACGACGCATGGGAACTAGTCGAGATCGACGGAATTTAGAAGTTGAGGAGGCCCATCGCCTCCATTACGAACCCAATCGTCCAAGGCTTCACATTCGTGCAAGGAGCTATACGGCAGCCAACAATCCTCGGAAGGTGCTTGATTAACCCATCGAACCAAAAATTGCCAGCCTCGGCCCCGGCGTCGAGAATCGAGGATGCGTTCAATCCCAAACTCTTCGTGGCCATCGACAATTGTAGGCTCGGGAATGTCTCTTTGACGACCAGGGAACAACCCAGGCTTATTCGGCACAAAATGCTTAAGTTGATCGACGTAAAAGGATGGATAGGCATTTGGCTGGTTAGGCATGTCCAAGGTGTAATGCGACGTGGCCGGGAAAGCCTGAATGACTTCGTATGGTCCGTCGAAACGGGCAAAAAATTTGGCCGCACGTTTCTCACCAGCCTTCTTGAAGACTTCCCGACGATGGTAAGTTGAAAGCATCACCAAATCCCCTTCTTCAAACAGTTCGCAAGGGCCACGGTGTTTGTTCGCTTGGTACGCTTGGACAACCTTGGCAAGCGTAAGGTTATCACGAGCTTCACGTACTGTTAGGGTGATTTGTTCGAGGAAGGCGCGCGCAGCGGCCGCATCAGTGGAGGCGTTTGGAATGATAAGAGAAGGATCTTGAATCAAGGGAGGTAGCACGCGTGGAGACTGGCCATATCGTAGTTGAAACATTGACATCCCCGTCGATGAATTAACGGAATTCATGATATCGAAACGAATTTTTGGCAACGCATTCACCCAACCCATTTGATTTCATTCGACATAGAAGCGGATGCACTGGTTCACGGTTTTGTTTGAGCGCTCACTGGACCATCGGTTTCGGGGTGGAAGGAAGACGACATTTTAATTTTCACTCCAGTGAGCTTGTTCAAGGTAGTCCAAAATTCAGAAACGAAAAGCTTATCTCTGTCAGATACCCATTCAGAAGGCAGACCATTATCGCAATACCAATGATCAAAAACCAGTTTTGCCAGTGCAGGAGCTGTAATGTCAACTGTGGTGGGAATAATTTTCAAGTCGGAATTCAATCTGTCCTTCATGGTTAGGATGCAATTGAAACCTTGGTCAACAGGCAACGGTCCTATAAAATCCATAGCCACACTTTCGCAGCGACCCTCAGGTACAGGGAGAGGATGTAAGGGTCCTTTTCCGTTCTTTGCGGTACGACCCTTGTTTTGCTGGCAGTCCTCGCAACCCGGAACATAATACTTACAAAGATCACGCCGCATGTGAGGCCAGTAATACGAATCAGCCAGCATTGCATATGACTTGTCAGCGCCGAAGTGACCACAGGTATCATGAGCCAAATGAAAAAGATCTTCACGGAGTGATGAATATGCAGGAATAACCAAACGTCCAGCCACAAACCATAACCCATTTTGATGCGTGACATTTGGAACTAGGGAGCCACCTTCAATCAATTTTAAAACGAAAGGGTCAGATTCATAACCATCCCTGATGCGAGAAAGGAACTCTTTATCGGCGGTGAGAGAAAGCACAGAGGCGCACATAAAAGGGTTGGATTTCCAACTTTCAACGTTCGAAGTCTGTTCCGTTACAGAATTAGCGGGGTCAGAAGGTAAGGCACCAGCCCGAATACGGCTTAAGGCATCAGCAGCAGGGTTGTCGTCCCCGCGGATGTACGCGATTTCAAGATCAAATTGGCTAAGTTCCTCCTGCCAACGGAGCTGACGGCGACTTAAATCTTTTTGAGTCTCGAAATTCTCCAGAGTCCGATGATCCGTTAGGACGTGGATACGCATGCCCAAACAATCCGCACGCCACTTACGGAGTGACCTGACAATCGCGAGTAGTTCTTTTTCGTGTACGGGATAATTTAATTCAGCACCGGAGAACTGGGCGGAATCGAAAGCCACAGGTCGAGCAGTGTCAATACTAGGACCCCACATGAGGACTGCTCCATGGCGCCAATTGCTGGCGTCAGTCACAAGGAAAATTCGATTATCCTCCGGGTTGTCATGATCAATGGTAGTAAGAACCTGCCGGCTCAAAACAAGGGTCTTTATTGAGATAAAAGCGTGGTCATGTTCCGGTGTCCAAACAGGGAAATGTTTTTCGCAATCCTTTTTTGTCAGAGGAGTCAAAACCCGTGTGTGTTCAGCCAGGTTTTCTAGATATCCTGTGATGAACCGAACCATTCCAAGAAAGCGTCGGACTTCTGAAGCGGATGTAGGCGTCGGATAGTGCAAAACAGCTTCGCATTTTGAAGACTGGGCTTCAACACCACGGCGAGAAATGTGGTGACCGAGGAAATCCAGTTCTAATTGAAAGAATTGGCACTTCTTCGGGTTACAGAAAAGTTTAGCTTTGCGTAGAGCTTCAAGAATGAGTTCGACGTGCCGCGAATGTTCATCAGCGTCTTTGGACCAAATAATGATATCGTCAAGGTATACATGGCAAAAACGTCCAATGTACTCACGAAGGGCCTGGGTGACGCGGCGCTGCTGAATCGCAGGAGCATTACGCAGACCTTGAGGCATCACCAGCCATTCGTACTGGCCTAGCGGAGTCTGGACAGAAACCAAAGGTACAGATTCGGGTGACATGCGACTCTGAAAAAACGAGTCCGTCATGTCCATTTTCCCCCAAATCTGGCCTTTTGCACAATCAGCCAAAATTGATTCAATACGTGGTAGTGGGTGACGATCCGGGACGGTATTCGAGTTGAGTTTCCTGAAGTCATTTACCCAGCGTGGTAAAGCCGTAGGATCAGATTTAGGGATAAGAAAGGCGGGGGAAGAAAATTGGGAAGAAGAAGGGCGAATACGACCAGCCTGCAAATGTTTTTCGATGAGCACAGACCATGCCTCACGATACTTATGAGGGGAAGCGTAACCGCGAGACTGCATGGTTAAATTCGCATCTTTGAGAGAAATGTTGCAAGTAATATCGGTTGGGAGTTCATCAATGTGAGGGATATCACCAAAGACGTCCGAAAAGCGTGATATTAGATCACTTCCTCGTTTTTGCAAATCCTCTACTGCAGCCAAATGTTCAATTCGAGAACGAATGGCAGCCGCTACATTAAAAGGTAATACAGGATCGGATCGACGTAAAAGAGGGTGGTCGCGAAAATACGCATGTAGTTCTACAATAACAATTTTTTTCTTTTCCAAGGTATTTTCATAATTCTCGAACAATGCACGACGACGTTCTTTGGGATTTAGAGAAGGTAACGGAGGCGACGGAATGTGGGGATTCATCAAATCAAAACCCGAGGTTTTATCAATAACAGTCCGAGCTGCATAATCGGTAACCAGAAAGTTGTGTGCCAGGAAAGGAATACCTAACACCATGGGATAACATAAGGAAGGGACGATGAGAGCACGAACCATACGAGAGGACCAACCACCCGAAGGGTCGTCGAGGGATAATTTACAGAAATGAGTAGCTTCAAAAACTTTCGGTGAACCTTCGGACATTGCGACAGACATTTGTTGTGGACGATGAAGGGCTCGTTGCTTCAAACCTAAATCCAACACAACATCAGAGCGTATTAACACAAAAGGACAACCATCGTCAATTAATAGATTATGTGAAATTTCAGAAGTCAGACTTTTTAAACGCGCAGACCATACAAAATGGGGAAGCTCGAAAGGCATAGGCGGCGCACGTACCTTGTTCGAGACTACGGGTGCGCTATCCTCTTCCTCAGACGAAGATTCCCTATCAATGCTCGCCACGGGCCTGGTGCGAGACGAAGGTGAAGGGGACACAGACCCATCAGACCAATCGACATCATCGTCGGCATCGTCGCGGGTCAAACGGTATTGTCCAACGACCGGAGCGACTACACGCGAAACTCGCGAAGAGGAAGGAAAACTGGAACGGTGCAATGAAGGACCTGCAAAACCACCATAGATACCATCATCTCGCGCAACATGAGCTACGGCTTGAGTACCATAAATCGCAGCCGCGGGAGGTGCACGATTAGTATCATTTGTAACATATGCACTGATATCCTCCAACGGAGGGCCTTGAACCGAAGCCACAGTGGTACTGGAATTCGCCTGCTTAAGAATGGCATTGTATAAAATAGGTCGACCTGTCGATTTATGCGCGGCGATGGCCCAGTCGACCATTTCCTTAGTGAGAGGACGCCAAGGGACGGAGAGTGTAGCGCCAGTGCACTTGTCGAGGTTCGACGCACAAGTTCCCCATGCAGTACGACATTTGACACAGGCATGAATTCGAGACAATAATTCGCGTTGTTCCTTCTGCATGGCCTCCGGCATTTTACTGAAAGCCCGCATGTAAAAAGGACCAGTTCCAGTGTTGGACGATCCGTCAGCAGCAGAACGTTTGTTCGGATGACCGGAAGCTTCACTTGTCGCCGTGCGTTTGTGAGGAGGAACGGTGGAATTAGAAGGAAAACCTCCTCGACGTCCAGTACGATCAGCAGATGAGAGACGAGTTTTGAAACGGACCTCGAGGTCTCGACAAGAGGTAATCCAATCCTTGTAAACAGTCGTTTCATCAATGACGATGCCCTGTTCTGAAAGAATGGCAGTAAGCGTTGTTGAGATGCCACGAGCTAGGATCGTAAGAAGTTGAGCTGGAGTAAGATAATTGCCAACGCCTTTTAGGCAATTATTACATCCTTCGACTTGCGAAAGATATTCATCGAAACAACCAACACCGCCAACTGACATGCGAAGTTCATCGCGATGGGCGGCGTGGACCTGGGCCCAGTCATGACCACAGAACTTGCGACGAAGGGCATCCAGGAACGGAAAAGTGGGTGGACTAGTAGCATCGTTTGCGTCCTTTACCTCTAAGGCCAAGGCAAGATGTGAAGGCTTCTCAGCGCGGAACCAATCTCGATGAACTCGAGCGGAAAAAGCATCCGAGATCACCTCGCGCACGTTTTCAATGCTATCCTCAGAGCGTAGTTTCGCATATCGACGAGAATCTTCATATAGATCATCGAGATCTTCCGGAGACAAAATAGCCGTCGGCTTAACACGAGGACCGTATTTGCCATGGCAGAGTTCGATATTTCCAGATTCGTTTAGGCGAGCGGTCATGATTTCTTCGTCAGATGAATCGGGTGAATGGAGACTAGTCGGTGGATCTTGATTTTGCGACTCGGGTATAAGGTGAGAAGAATGGGAATTCTCCGAATTTGGAGATGAAGACAGATGAGGCAAAAGGTCGGGAACAGATGATTTGGCGGAGCTACGTAAACCTTCACGGCGAGGACGTGACTCAGCCAGGGTAGCAGAAGGAGAACTGCCGAGGAAGGAGTCAGTGGATCAAAGGTGGACAAGGTAAAGAACCCAGAAAAAATAAGAATGAAAGCTGCTAGGCAAGTTACGAAAAGACGAGGTATGAAAGCCGTCAGGCAATTCCCAAAAGGCGAGGTACGAAGGACGTTACGAGAGACGAGATACGAAGGGCGTTACGAGAGACGAGAGACGAAAGGCGTTATGAGTGCGAAAGACGAAGAAGAAGGCTTGTGGATCTTTTGAAGATGAAAGATCACGACTACGCGTTAGGATAAACAATTCCAAAAAAATTCTAGCTTGAAACGTAGTAAAAAAAAAGTGGAAACCTGCGATGCTCGCAGGTAACACTAATCAAAACTCACAGACGAACCAGATACTATGAATCGGCTATGATTGGAAGAGCGAGAGAAAAGGCGAGAGAGAGATCTAAGATACAGGAGAGTACTCTATGTGAATAGATGGAGGGAAGCGGATAAGATGTAATCTTGAGCTGGTACTGTATATATAGTGTGATCAGTCACGGATGTGACTATATGCATGTCCGTAGTAAGCAGTATGTTTACATGAGGCGGGACATGCTTGGTACATTACATAAAGGCCTGAGGTATCTTTGTTGATTAATTTCTCGTCCTTGCGGCCTCGATAGCTCGGTTGATGGCTCGCGGTCAACCGAGCATCCGATGGGGAACTGGAAGAGTCTGAAAATCGCGTGCTTATAACTTTACAGGCATCAGAAAACCCGAGAAAACCAAGGAGAATTGTTCTCATCTTCCCACTTAGCTATACACGCAAATAACAAGAATCCAGTATATTTTCATAGCTTAATGACAGGAATAGTTTACATATATTTCAATGTATATTACTTGTCATTAACGTGTATATACAGGATGAAAACCTTGATTACCTTGCATCCCATCGTTAAGCCAGCTTTGACCGGAGAACAAACAAAGCCAAATAGACATGAAATTGGCAGGCATTGCCGGTACTCAAAAGCAGTGGGGCCATCGAAAGCAGTCACGTGTCTATTTACTCAAGCTGCGCCAAAAGGCGCCAAATTTGTTGCGTCTCTTAAGGCCTCTGCAAATCTCTTTGTCCCTTGAGCCTTGGCTACAAACTGTGACACTACCGCACACTCACACAAGAGGGACTGAACGAAATTAAATACCGAGGCTGACCCGACTGTCCATGAATTGCTCCATACGGCTAGTTTCCAATCTTGGCACCCTGTTCGCATGCTGAATGTATTCGACGAATGGTAGACTGATGATCGTTATCTATGAATCGAAGCTGTCGAACCATTATACACATCTAGACACATCTCTGCATCTCTGACTTCTAAAATCATGCCGGGCCGTGTTTTTCTAAAACACCCTTTTCCTCCGTTGTTTTCATTTGGGTGGCAACTTGGTACCACCGACTTTTACCACGGAGTCTGCATTCGCGATTTCTCCTCTAGGACTGCCCTCTGGTGATTTTGTGGCAGGATTAAACTCAGGTCAGAACAACCGCACTTCGAAGTTTCGCGATGGATCACGATGAGTGGAATTTGTGGCGTTCGTCCCAGCCAGAAAAGCAACTGTACCCAATGTGCCCCCCATTCTCGCGGCCATATGCATGGCATGTGTCTGATGCTTCAGATTTTTCTTCGCGCTCAGGTGATGTCTTGTGATGACTTCGGAAGCTAAAAGCTTGCGGCTAAACTGAGAATATTGTAGAGCCCAGTCCAGACCAAGAACCGCCTCAAGAGAAGGTAGTTCGAAATAAGGGTAAGATGATTGAAGCCAGTATTTTATGAGTCGATGATGATATCCCTACCACAGACCATCGAGCATGCGATAGATGTAGAGAACTACGCTACAAATGCAAAAAAGTAAGCGGGGAAGAGTGCTCCCTTTGTACGAAGTGCGCGAACAGTGGGCAAGGTGTGTATACCACGTTTTCCCAAATTTCCACTTGTTGCTTCTGAATTTATTATTCAAAGATTGCACTTATCTACGACCTGTGGGTCGCCCGGGTCCCATACCAGGCGCAACCAAACGGACACTCACCCTCAGAAATACCCCTTTCTCAAAGCGACGCGCATTGTGCCCCGCGAATTATAAGGAATTAATGGATAGACCAATATCTCTAGCTGAAGAGTCGAAAGATGCGGCCCCAATAAACGCTGAGACTCGGAAAAAAATCGTTCAGCCTTCCGTCAACCCCACAGAGCCCTGCTTAGGCTTGCAATCTGAGAGTGGTTCAGGTCTTACCTTTTCTTGTTCAGAAGATGACACTTCGGGATCATTAGGTCGGATCTTGAACCCGACCTGGTCATGCACCTCGACTGGTGGCTCAAAGTTATTGACAGATGTTCGGCAAAATGTTCAAAGGTCGAAAGCTGATGCCAGGAAGAGTCATCGTCCACTGCTATGGGTCCGGACGCGCTCTGATATGTTAGATTCGACGACAGTTCGGAACAAAAAGCATCTAGTAAGTTTTTCGAGGTTTCTTTCTTGACCCATAATTTGACGCAAACTGCGATTTTGAGTTCGCAGATTAGATGATTTTCTAGTGCACAAAATTTAATGATTCAAAACTTACTTCCTCGCTGTATGCGATATTACAAAATTAGTGACCGATTACTGTGTTTATGTTACCAGAACATTTCCCTTATACATAGAGGGCTTATCACAGGAAATCCATTGCGCAGTCTAAGAACGACCAGCAAAACCTGGTGGTTCGAACAAGAATCTCACAGTGCCTTCGTTCCGGCCGATAACCTCCCGCCCGACTGCACTGGCAGAGTCGGGATCTTGCCAAGATTCTCTGGGTCGAGGATCGTGATCTGATTCCCGCATAGCGATTTTGAGGCGAATGAGCTGGTCAGTATTATAGGGATTTGTAGGATTGGATTGAATCGATGATAAATAAGCATTGCGGGGTGAAGGATGAGGGGACGGTGAAGAAGGCGTTGCAGGAGATGTATTTGCGGTAGTCTGAGCACGTTGGATGAGCAGATCAACCATGACGTGTGCGATTGCTGTAGATCAGATGCATTTAGAGAGAGATAATGAGGGAAACCATGATCTGCAGGTGTACCTTCTAGATCCTCCAAATGAGCTTGGAACTGTTGTTCCCAGTCTCCGCGTTGGCCCAACGATCCAGCGAGTTTGAGATTTTCTTGTCGCTCTTCTCCTTCGGGTTGTTCAAAAGATCCAAGGATTGCGGCAACGTAGATACTTCCCAATGCCACAGTATGAGGCGGATATTCAATTGGGATAAATGTTCGATGTCTAGAAACCGAAAGTGTGAACGATCGTCATGTACCCGAGCAGCTTGACTAACGAATCAATTGCCAGACGCCAGGCCAACTTGCTTAACTTTTTGCTCGCTACCAGAAGAACGTTGGACAGAAGATTCTCTGCGGTAAGAGCATATGCATACCTCCAAGAGCACGGCCCATTTTAATGACATACGAGAAAGGCATACGAGATGTGAAGTTGAAACATATAGTTTCTAGGATTAAACGTTCCACGGCAAGCAACCTTTGTCGGTCATGTTCTACAAGCTGACCTAATTGAGAAGGAAATTGGTGTAAATGAAAGATGAACACACTTGCGGGTCCACCGTGTCGATGTCGACTTCCCCAAAAGGGCTTTTGGATTTCGAGAGAAGATCAGGAAATCTGATGGCATACGAAGCGGCCAGCAGTTCTCGTGGTTTTTTGAGTGTGTCGTGCATTTTGGTAGAGACATACAGGGCGGCGAGGGCGACATCCTGGATCATTGTTCAGTCGACGTCGGATATTTCATAAGGTTCGTACATGGAAATTGAAGTCTTTCCTAGGAAAGAAAAGATGGAAACGATGATAGAGACTCTGACCCGTCGCGATAGTTCTTCTTGGGCTTGATAGGTTGTTGTTAGAAGGAAAGACACAGGATAAAAATGATCACTCACAACCCAATCCGAGACCCAATAGCATCAATGAATCCACAAGCATTTTGACGAATCTTGTCTTCTTGCGTGACAGTCATCTTTCCTCTTTGCTTCTCTGACATAATCTCAACTTCCGCAGGCGTAAAGTATGAATGGTGGTATTTGATTGAAGATGCAGGCTGCTGCGAAGGGGAATAGGCACCTTCCATGATGCCTAGTGAATATGGGACGTCGAGGGAAGGAATAAACGCATGATCACCTGACGGAAGCGAAAAGGGCGTTCTCAATTCTGGGTCTGAACTTTCTGAGTTCTCTTTGGTTGTCACTCTTTGGCCTGTTGTATCATCGCGCTCTATCGTTCAATTTGTCCTTCCTTATTCCTACCAGCCCACTTGGAAGACACACCCGGAATCAAGGCCGATTCGATAGCGCTCCCCATTGCCTCTATCTATGGAACCAGTCGTTCCTCCAGAAATTACTGCAGAGTTGACCCAGATTCTGTCAAATCTTGTCTTGGGAGATAATGAAATACGTTCAAAGTGTGTAATATTTTCGATCTGTCCAAATATAATTCAGTAATGGATATACAGTGCAGAAAAAGCTGTCAATGAACGGCTTGCTCATGCGCCAGATTTGTATCTTTTGGCCCTGGCGCAGTTCTCTATTGCTGCCGACACTGAGGTGGTGAGCGATCATTGCTACTACTAGAGTTTGTTAGCTGCTTCCACTCGCACAAAATGCCCAGTGGCTACTGGACGACCGATATCTTTGATCATCTCGGAGATTATATTTCGTAAATTTCTTAGTTTGGGCTAGTGCATAAAGTCCGGCCTTGCGGTATTCTATGCATTATATGCCCTAAAATTAACAATGCTTTTTCTCTTCATTGCGATTTTACATAACATTTGAGATGATTCTGAATTTCCGTTTAGATGCGCTCTTTTTCCTTGGTCTTGCTCCGCCGTCTTCTTTTCCGTCCGGTCCCAATCCCAAGTACACTCAGCAGCACAGAATCCGCTTCAAGCTCAACACCACAACCGGTACCCTCTTTCCATTCCTTGTCCGCCCCTCGACTTTCACTGTTTGATCATCTTACTACTTCTGCACTCACCAACCTTGAACGATTGCTACTTCACTCACTCTCTCATGAACCTGCAGCTTCAGTTCGCAGAAAAACGGTCGACACAATATCAGATGTTGCTAATCAAGGCATGCTGCGAGGAAGACCATGGCATGCCCTCCAGGCGCAGGTATTCTCTATGACACAAGCCACGAGTGCTACGAATGGCGTAGCTGGCGAAGGTCTCAGAGAAAGTGCTTACCGAGTGTTTGCAGGATGTCCGAATTTAGTCATGGATTTACAGACGGATGCAGTACTAGGTGTACTAGGGAAAGGCCTACGTGATGAACAAAGCATAGATGCATGTAGCCTCGCCCCAAACTGCGTTATATCTACTAACTTGTTGACCAGGTTCGATATGCTGCATTGCTCGCGTCGGTCGCCTATCTGTCGCATGCCGATTCACATCAACTTGCTCAATCCCTCTCGCTTATGTATCCTATTTTGGATACCCTTCCACCACTAGCTCATTCTATCAACCAGCCAACCGGCTCCGCTACTCTTACATCCACAGAGGATAAAACTTCAACGGCACACTTACAATCGTTCCTTGTTGCCTTAACTCCTTTGTGTTCTGCTCACCCGAACCTTTTCCATCCTCATCTCAGTGCCCTATTAACTTTTCTTCCACCGTTGTTGCTTGCCAATACCGACCCTGGACCAACCCCCACGGTTCGCGCGCCTTATCCTACAGGACTTGGTGGAGATGGTCAATCAGGTGCTCTTAATCCACGCTCTCTCCTTCCAGTCCAATGTCTAAACAAGAGTTTATAGGTAGCTTCGCTACTCCCACAGGAAGTCCTTCAAGAGAATCACCAGTGACCGAAACTGAAGATGAGGAAGAGGGTCAATCTTTACGGCTCAGTGCATTGGAATTTATGTTATCCCTATGTGAGGCCCGGCCTAGTATGTTCAAAAAGAGTCCGTATATATCAGTCTCTTGGTCGTACCTACCTAAACAATCCGTTCGTCCGTATAGGCTCGTCACCAACGTCGCCGACAGGTGTCAATGTTGGTCAAGGGTGGATAGCTGTTATGGTGCGCGCTTGCCTGGAAGGAATGGCAGAGTTGGATGAGGAGAGCCCATATGGTACTCCAGGTGGATTATCGCGGTGGCTTGCTGAAGATGTAAGCACTGGATATCATCCTCCCTAACATCTTTGAAAATTGTTTCGGTGCAGCCTACCACATCTAGTGCGGCAGAAAATGATTCTCCTCCAGCCCTGTACGAACAGAGCTTAGACAGACTAGCTTGTGCGATGGGTGGTAAAGTGGTTCTACCTCCTTCGTTCCAGGTAATGGATTTTTTTGATACAACGAGGTCCTCGAATTGACTGAACGAAAAGTACATCCCATCGATGATGGCAAACTATGATTGGCGTTCTCGACACGCCGGACTTATGGCGATTGCAGCGATCGCAGAGGGAACAGGAAAGGTTGGTTAATTTTGTGCCACACGATGATTTTCTCAAAGTTGATCTTTTTCAGGTAATGACTAATGAGCTTGGAAGAGTCGTCGAGTAAATACTGTCGATTTTAATGTGGTCTTCCGCTTCTGATCCAACTTGCCTTACCAGATTGGTAGTACCAATGTTCAAGGACTCGCATCCTAGGGTTCGTTATGCGGCTTGTCAGTGTGTGTAAGTTACATCCCGTCATTCAGTCAGGATGCTCTGCATACTGATGTTGTCTGCAGAGGCCAGCTATGCACTGACATCGAGGTGCGAAATTCACCCCCATTGAACATGTCACTTGACCCTCACAATTCGCCGTATAGGACATAATAGAGCAATATCATGAACAACTGTTTGCAGTCCTTATTCCAGCTCTTGAAGATCCTGAACCTCGGTCCGTTGCGCCACCGCGTCCCATTTTTACAAACGCTCATAGCTTTCGACGGACAGTGTACATTCTCATGCAGCAGCAGCGTTGATCAATTTCTGTGAGGGAGTGGAACGCGATACACTTCTCCCCTACCTAGATCCTATAGTGCAAAGACTTTTGAAACTTTTAAATCCTGAGGCAGACCCAACGCAAGTTCAGAGACATGTTCAAGAACAGGTCATAACGACTCTGGCAATGGTCGCTGATGCTAGTGAAGCTACATTTGCCAAAGTGGGTGTCACATGGACGATTGAGCTGTTCTTATCGGGTTTTTGAACATTTCTAACCAGTATTACCCCTCAATAATGCCACTCTTGATAAATGTCCTCCGGAACGCCAGTGGCGCAGAGTATAGGAAGCTGAGGCTTAAAGCAATGGAATGCGCAGGATTGATAGGTGTGCACCTTTTACAGGATGTAGGTACTCACCTGAACAAATTTCTAGCTATCGCCGTGGGGCGTGAAATTTTCAGACCAGATTCAAATACCCTAGTTGAGTTGCTTATTCGAATACAAAGTGCATCCTTTCATTGAATTGAATGGGTTTCTTACTCACACTTGTTGTCCAGAAAGTCCGCTGGACCCTCAAGACACTCAACTCAGTCATTATTTAATGGGAACCTGGGCGAAGATATGCCAGGCTATGGGACCGGAATTTGAGCCGTATCTCCCGGCAGTCATGCCCGATTTATTGACAGCTGCTAGTATGAAGGCTGACGTGTCGGTCTACGGTGCTTTTTTCCTCTGCTAGTGAAGCGTGTTCCCTCATTTTTCCTAATGTTTGTTTGCTTTAGATGAAGACGAAGAAAAAGTCGAGGAACGTGATGGATGGGAAACTGTAAACATGGATGGTCAAACGTTCGGGATCCGCACGGCAGCTATCGAGGAAAAATGCCAGGCGTTTGAGACAATGGTGATATTCGCGTCCACCTTGAATGCTCGTTATGCTCCATACCTGGCACAAAGTTTGGAAATCACCCTTCCTGCTCTGCGATTCTACTTTCATGATGGGGTGAGAGAAGCATGTGCATTGTACGTCTCCAAATTGATGTCTCCTCCCATAATGAATCGCCTTCTCCAGGCTACTACCGATGCTCCTTCATTGCGGCCAACAGTCAGGAACACTCACGGATCAGATGATTGCCGCTACTTTGCAGCAGCTCATCAGTGTCATTTCCGATGAACAAGATTCAACGTTCTTGGCATCCTTATACAAGGCTCTCGACGACTGCGTCAAACTGCTAGGCGGACCCTCCGTGCTCAATGCCGACTATGTCAATGCTATCGTCCAGGCTACCAAACGCCAACTACACACTTTGGCCCAGAAACGTCGCAGTAGAGCCGCTCGGCCTTCCAGTTTCCTGGATGATGACAGAGAAGATCTTGCTCTTTTGGAAGAGATGGAAGATTTTGCGTTGGAGGAGATGGCCAAGGTTCTCAGTATGCTCAATCCTAATCATGAACTGTTGGTGGCTATTTCCAGTGTCAAGGAGCTCGGGACCAACCAGTATCAGACTGAGCTTGAAGAGGATGGTTGACGACGACGTTCTTACCTAAAGTGCTTGAACTGGTACTAGAAATTCAAAAACAATGACAGCGAAAAGTCGTAGACATAACTATAATTTGTAGGCTGGTGTTTGATATAAAATGCAAGATCTATGTATCCATAAAATTTCTATCAGTAATTGACACTCGTAAACTTTACATCTTTCCGTTGCAGAATTCATCAGTAGTCATTTTCACTTGTCGCCTTCCACTAGCTTCCACTACTGCTTGGATTTTGACCGTTACTATTGATATGCTGGAAAATGTCTTTTATATTGAACAACTTGCCTCTGTGGTGTACTCTCAATGGTGATTCTTCTAGGGAATCTTCATTGACTTCACTTTTTGTACCTTGTCTTCATCCTTTTCCATTGATTTCCTTGCAGACAAGTAAATTTGTGACTATCAAAATCATCCAGAGTACTTGTGCCTTGCTCTATGTCAATATCCTATCTACTTCTGGCATTACATCTTATAAGCTTGCCCATGATCTCTATATGTCCCAGTCCAAATTTGCAAGTTGCTTAATAAAATCCATACCTTTGAGCTTAGTTGAACATTGGCCCACATCCTTTTGTAAGCTCTGTCTTTCTCCACTTTGTTACCAACTCTGCAGCCCAGTATCATTAATTGTTGATTCCTTATACACCTTTTTTTGTGTATGTAAAAAGACATCGAAATCTGCGTGATGTTTTCTATCCTCTACTGGCTCTACAAAAGTAAAAATGAAATATGTTCCCCTTGGCCGTTTGGCTTCAAAACTTACAAAAGCAGGGCTTTTTGAAGCTCTGCACATCAGCATCAGTTCCGGGTCGGGGAGGGGATTGAGGGAATTTCGTGAATCTTCCGCCGAAAGCTTCACAACCGTTAACAAAATAAATATTGAGATCCGTAGATCTACCACTCCGGGAAAGCGTGTCATCCTTGTGCAGGGGCCATGCTAATCTTCTCTGTATCGTTCCAATTTTTTCGTATGTCACCCCGAAGGGGACAATAAGTGGGTACTCAACAAACAGGGACAAGAACATCACAATGATTGTATGTGGTGCACGGTGACTTGGCGCTTGATTGTTCTGCAAGCGCTAATCCAAGTCCCTCGATGCTGGAGAGCGCTCTCCAGCCAGTACCCTTGCTCTGGCGAGCATACAGGTTTTACAGATGAAGATTGTGACTATCCCGCAGATATTTTTCACTCTTCCCCCCTCCATTATATCCAAGCTCAAGCAAGGTTTCCTGAGTGCTAGCTGCCTCTTGAGAACTTTTGAATATATAACTTGAAATTGATTCATAAATTTTAGCTATAACATGCTCACTTTAGGACACCTCCCCTTTCTAGTATATTCAACTAAATCATCATTGGTTGTACTTATTCGAATCGATTTATATGTGGGTGGGGAATCTTTTCAAACACAGATGGCTGCCACGAAAGCTCCTCTGTCTCCTTACCCAGTTTCGCACTGGCCACATACCCTTACAACGACACTTATTTCGCATCGGCAAAGTGTTCACCTATTCCCACTCGAATCAATCCGTCTACACCACAGGCCCACTCTCACAGGGAATCCAACCCCGTTCTCGGTATAAACATCGGTGGCACTGATTTTACTAACAGTACACCACCAGGCAGCGTAGTGTAATGAATTATGTATGCTCTGTCTCAATCATCATAAATTGGCTCTTATGAGATCAATCCAATTCGTAACTAGGATAACTCCAAAGAGTCCAATTCTTCCGTGAAACTCCCACCCAGGGGTCGTAAAAGAGCTTCCTCCCTTCATCCGAAAAGGTTTCAAGGTGCTTTAGTAACTCTTCTTCGAGGGATGAACATCGGAGTCGCAGAATCTCCAAACCGACGCCATTTCGAGGTGAATCTTGAACCAATGTGGACGACTGCTGCACTTTAGAAACGAGTCTGGATGGTGGACGACGGGATTCAAGCATCGTAGTGAATGCTGAATGATCAGGTATCGTATACGCGGCTATAGTCAACTGTTTCAAGAAGGGAAACCGGTCAGAGTGAGGCATTTCATTGAGACCCCCAGCATTCTGTGTATCCTCAGAACCACATGATGAACTTCTTTCACCGAGAGACAATACCTCCATGACTTCCCTGAACTCATTTACATCCCATTTCGCATCAGTGTGATTTAATTCCAGTCCAACCAGGCTCTGATTGATCAAATCCGCCTCAGATAAGCGCGTCATGAAAGAGACGAACTGCTCTGTGGGCGGCCTATAAACGCCTCGCTGCGCTTGGATAAGGGTCAGCGTCTCAAGCTTGAACGAAGAGCGCTCGAATAACTCGATCACTTCTAGCTCTAGTCCCTCGTTCCATTGAAGTTGCAAATTTCGAATTTTGGGGAGAGCGAGGAATGAAAGCGGTGTGGATCGGATATAGCAGTTAGGGAGTGACCATGCAAAAGAGACAGTGTTGACATTAGGAAGAAGTATAATGGGTTGGACGGATGGGATGTCGTTGAATGATGGCAACATGGTACAGGAGCTAAAGTGGATGGTATGGAGGCTGTTGCATTCTTTGAATGCGCGCAAATCATCACATTCGACATAGATGCTACAGAGTATGATGACTTGTATGAGACTATTACTTCTCCAAGCCAATGTCATGTCCCATGCATAATCTTGTTGGAATGTCGTCACGCGGAGGTTGGGAGTAGAGTGAGGTCCGAATAATTTCCGGCCAGGCTCATTGGGCCTATCATTCGAAGAGGAAGATATATGGACATCAAGATTTCTGAGGTTGGGGAAGAACATATCTTCAGGGAAGAAAACGGGGATAATGGGATAGGGAATTGAGATCGTAGCTGTTTTCCAACGATGATGGTGCTCAAGGATGTGTATAAGACCTGAAGTTCCACCAATGGCAAGCACCATCTCCTCAGAGCTATACCACTCATGAAGATAGTTCCCTCCATATTGATCTTCCGTGGTGATTTGGAAGGAAATAGATATTGGATGTGGTGCAGTGAGTCTGAGAAACGCACAGAGCCGAGAGGAAGACGACACTACTGACAGCTTCTCATTGTCGTCGCCATGTCTGTAATGCAAAGAGAGGGTAGGATGGAACTTTGGGGAAGAGCTGCAGATGTCTCGCCACAATCTGCATACGTGCGGAGGAGGAAATGCGTTCGCAGCAGCATGAAGGTGGTTCTGGGTCGATGTTTCCGATGGGCCATAAGGATCAGGAAGTATAAGCGGTTTTTCGGCTTCTCGAAAGCAGATATAGAATATTTTTTCGAGAATTTCAATGGGCAGGCTGTGGATAGTCATAACTCAAAGCCTATGTAGGGCAGGCTTTGTGATGTTACCGTGCGAATCACTCACACCGGTCCTCCCTAGTCCCCTCGCCATCTCTGACGATGGAAATTAAAGGACCAAGGAATGGAGTTAGAGCTTGTTTGAGCTATCTAACTCAGTATGCTTCTGGACACGGTTCGACTCCGCGTGAGATCTGTGACGAAAAAAGAAAATCAAAAATCTAATGCGACGAACGTTGTGTGAGCTCACGGTAACAGGATTCGCTCCATTCAATTAACTCTACCCTTCATTTCATCAACACTGTCGAGATGGCAAGCCGTCGTTACTCACCGCCTCAGTCATCACCCTCCACATCTTTTCTTTCATCGTGAATTTAAAGCGAACGGACGTTCGGCAGCACGGTCTTACAATTCCTCGTTCTCAGTAACATTCTGGTATCATTCCCTCTGATTCTTGTTCGAGAGTGCACGGGATTTGGAAGGTGTCGAAATAGCCTGGGAAGAACCAGACGATCTTGCCTCTCAGAGGTTGAAAACCGGCCGCGTCAATATAGGTCAGCGGACGACAGCTGGATTACAAGAAGAGGCCATAGAAGGAACCTGTAATACAACGATTCAAGATTCGGCAGGTGGAGCTCTAGTCCCTATTACGCGTCTTTTTTGTCGTCGTTGGCCATTGCATGCTCATACACTCACGTTGAAGATCTATCGTGGAGATATTTCTGCTTTGTTTTGCCGGTAAAGAATGTTATACATTTATCCTCGAGGTTGCCGCCTAATATAGGTTTAATAAGTCCAATAAATCATTCTTCGCAACCGGAAACAGAACCACGAGGAGGGATCCTAACGTTGAAGATCGGTCATTCCTACTGACATTAGGAAATCGTCTGTCTGTTCCATTTTTCTATCCCTCTGATGTTGGCGAATGAAATTTCATTTTTCACCTTCCTATATTAGTTCGTGCACTGGAACCTGCGATCCTTTGTCTCAAAATCAACTATTGCGTGTAATGATCAAGTAAAGACCCCGTTTTGCTTTCTCATATGACACGGTAACGATATCCTGCAAGGTCGGAAGCTAAACAGAGCTAAACGTGTGTTCAAGGTTCATTGTGACTTATTCGGCCCCGTACAACGCAGAATGTTCTGTGGTTGATTCAAAACTCAGGTTCTGGAGTTTCTAGAAGACGAGGATTCGCAAATAACAACCACAAGTATATACTAAAACTGAGCAGGTGGCATTAGGATAGGGTCCTTGACCTGCTATCTTTCCAAACTCCATATCCTTACTGTTGCTTTGCACCTTCCAGAATACACTTGACCACTTGACATTTGAATGTCGTTCACTGGGTACGAGGTGTGCATACAGGTTGTCATTGCGTAGGCTGATAGGAGAGTCAGACGACTGTCATAATTTCATTTACAACGATACTACTGTACCGAAAGAATATTGAAATTTTTCGGGTTGGCTGACTGGAGAAAGTCCCAGACTCCTAGCGGCGTTTGTGAGTTACATGCATCCTTTCATAAGTCAGTTCTCTGACCAGAGGAAATTCTATTGTCACTAGACGGACCTCTGACTTACCGTTCGTATGTCCGATATAAAGGACCTGTTCGAACCTCTTAATGCTATCGCCAGTTTTTCTACTCGACCCGCTCAACTACGCCAAACACAATGTCCTCCCAAAAATCCATCGAACCAGTGGCCCTCGACCAACTCCTGAAAAAGCCTCATCAGTTTTTTCAGAATCGTGCCGCTCCTAAATTCGGACACGAATTCCTTCCATACTATAGCTTCAACAAGGGGTTTCTTAACCTCAACAACGGTGAAGCCTATAACAAGCTTGTTGTGATTGTCCTCTAATAACAACTACCTTTTTTCTTACTAGGATCATTCGGCGCTCTTCCTATAGTCATTACCGAAGCTTGCAATGAACTGACTGCATGGCAGGAAGACAATACTGATTATTACTATCGTATCGGGTTCATCCCGCCTCTTATCGGCGTTCGGGAGCAAATCGCCCGGTTCGTAGGTGCCTCGGACGTTGACGAGATCGTTATGGCTGCTAATACGTCAACTGGAATGGGCCTTGTTCTGAGAAACTTCCTCTGGCAATCCGGCGATATCATTATACGCTGTGAGTTCTCCATCGATCTCGAAACATGCTGATCACAATCGCTCATGAAAGATCTACATTCACCGCAGTCAACACCACCTATGGTACAGTCTACAAGACTATCCAATACATCCATGATACGAATCCGGATGTTCAGATTTCCCAGTATGAACTCCTCTTCCCGACTACGCGCAAGGCTATTCTAGAAGGGTGGCAGAGACATATCGATCACGTTAAGCGGAACGCTCCCAAGGGGCGTAAGATCGTTGCTGTTGTTGATTCGATTGTTGCCAATCCTGGAGCGGCGATGCCCTGGAAGGAGATGGTCAGGATCTGCAAGGATGCAGGTGTCTGGGCTGTAGTCGATGGTAAGTATTTTGCTCTGATCTTGATCTTATGAATCCTAATGGTAACTATCACTACTAGGTGCCCACTCCGTCGGCCAGGAGCCTCTTGACTTGGCCGCTTCTGGTGCTGATTTCTTCGTCAGCGTGAGTGTGCATGTTTCCTCCTTGCTTCAACAAGAGCACCCTGTTTAATATCCCTTTACAGAGTGCTCATAAATGGTTGAACGCGAAACGAGGATGTGCTTTCATCTGGTTTTCTAAACGGTTCGTACCCTTTCGCAATTAGTCATCCTCGTATATTGTGCTTCAAACTTCAAAGCCGGCTTGCTCTTGAGCTTACAAACGTTCTTAGATCCCGAGAAATTATGTTGACGACTATCCCTACCTCCGCGTCTTATGTCAGTCCAGGTCCTGACCGGCCTGAGACCAACATTATTTCACAGTTCCAATGTAAGTGTGCCTCTATGAAAATATAGCACCTCTGATTTACTCATATAGACAATGGTACGATCGACTACACGCCCTATTTGTCGGTTCATTACGCCTTCCAATGGCGCGAATGGATTGGCGGCGAGTCGGCTATACATAAATATTGTAACAACCTCGCCCGAGAAGGAGGTAGACGCCTTGCAGAAATAATGGATACACAGGTCATGGATCCAGATGGAGAATTCACGTTGGCTATGGTCAGTCGCAATTCATTTCTGTGTCTTACTGACATTCAATTGGACTACTAGGTCAATGTTGTACTGCCGTTCCCGAAAGATTTCAGCCCCTCTTACGATGCGGCTGTCGCTTCCGCTCTCACGAACAAATTGCTTGCTCAAAATATGTTTGCTGTGACCTTTTACCACCGGGAACTCTGGTGGACGAGGGTCAGTGCTCAAATCTGGAACGAGGTGAGTTCAGTAATTATACCGACTCATCAGCATTCCAATCGTCCCTCCCTTTACTTCTAGCTCAGCGACTTCGAAATCCTCGGAAACGCCTTTGTTTCAATTTGCGGTCAGATTGTTATTGAGCACCAGAATGCCAATATCCCATCTGACTCCAAGGCCAAATCCTTCCATTTGTATCTTGACCATCCATTCAAAGGTGCAGTCGCTTGCGATCCTAATGATGGACTTGATTGCCCAAGGCCTGTCACTGCTACCACTGTGGTACCTGTTGGCTACCATACACATCTGGCCTCGATCAGGCCTTGAGCTTTTGTCGGGGGAGGTGACATCAAAGAACAGAAATGAAATGTTTGTAGTATGTACAAATGAATTCAATGTAACAATCCTGTAAGTATGTATGGGACCTTTCACCATTTCGAAATGGCAATTCTTGCAACTGGTTCAAAGCTTTTGCAGACATCCTAGGCTTGCTTTCAATGTCAATGAAGTTTGCGGGGTGCACTGTGTTCAATACTCAAACTAAGAGCACATCTTCACCTTGCCGCTGACATTGATAGTTAAGTCATTTGCTCCTACCCCTGTTACAGGTTTTGATTGAAGATATATATTGCACATTTGTATCAGCTTCAGTGAAATTTAAGTGTCCTTGCCCAAGCAAGGTGCAGTCCACAACAAGTGGACCCTAGTATTACAATTGTTATGCATGCAAATAAAACATATATATATGACTAGCCGCCATGTTCGCACTTGCGGCAAAGCATTATCAAAGACTCACTCAAGCAGAGCTGGCACATCTCCTCTCCACACCTCTGACAGGCCAATACGCTGCGACACGCTCCGCATAGATGCGAGCGACAATTTCGACAAGAGTCAATCTTCCCGTTTGCATGAGCAGCAGGAACACAAGCTGAACACACAGGAGAATTACATAACCGACATCTCCATGAGAAAAGCTGCTTGTTTAGGTCAAGGTTGTGGAGTCCGCTGTCGCTATCCGTGGGTGATGACAGGCCTTCCCTACATCTCCTACATAAGTCCCTCTTTCCACATTCCAAACATCGTTCTTCTTCTGTCAACCCCCCAAAGTAAACCTCCTCGCATTCATCACAATAATCGTCCAAGCAACTCGGGCACTCCCAAACCAATGGGTGCTTATCCCAGAACGCGCATATGTCACAAATCCACTTGTGCGAACAGCCTAGTCCGCCCTCTGGTGAACATTTGGGACAGACGAGGCCCAGCGCCCGTTTACCGTCTAGCTGGGGGCGGGAAGGATTGAAAGGCACGGTAGGTCTGAACACAGACCCTCTGAAAAAGGAATCAATGTGATCATGTTCCGAAAAATCCTCGTCTGAGGTTGGTTTCATCGTCAAGGCATCTTCTCTTCGCGACCAGCATTTTGGGTTGTCGCATCTGCCCCATGTTGCTCCTTCCTCTTCCCCAAGGTTATCCAGACAGGCATGGCACGGAGCGAGCGCCGCCTCATGTGCAGTCCGTGTCTCTGTCCGCTTCCGTTTCCTTGGATTCCTCCCATTCTGCCCTATGAGGAGAGGAAATTCTGATATAGGTGCGCCTATGCATCGGCCGAAATCTTTTTCAGGAAAGAAACTACAACATGTTGGACATTGAAGTTTGGTAGCGCTAGTCACGATGTTACTAGCTATATTGTTGAGATGTTTTGCATGTATATCTATGGCATCGTCGTCGACCACTATGGTGGGAGATATCCACGATTCTTCAAACATAACGTCGTCTGCTCCTATGGGGATAATCTACCGCTACTTTAAAGTTGAAAATGAATTGCAGAAAGCCCCATGGTCAATGGACAGAAAATGCCACGGATAGGAAGACGTACTGACGGTTGGGGTAGTTGTAGCGGACGAAGAAAGGTAGCAATAACCGCCAAACTGAAGGTATTTAGATTGACAGATACACGGCTATACATAGACGGTTGGTGTTTTGAGTTCAATGACCTGACAAATGATCTGCAAGATGTATTAATTGCCTTGTTCCTGGAAGGAAAATCACGCACCTTCTTGCACGAGTGCGGGAGAAGATGATAAGGAGATGATTGGGGCACTCAAATCGGCGAGACTGAATGAATACTCAGATGATCACTGGGCTAACGAATGGGAACAAGGTGGAATCACGGCTCACTTTTACTGCCTATGCTGGCGTTTCTGCTGACTGCGCGACAATCGCCTCAACGATATATTTGACGGAGCGTCACTCAACTCAGTCGAGTTCAAACAGCGTTCAACGGACCGTTTGATACAACTGTCATCAGAGAACATCAGAGATCTACAGCAATAACAGTAAATGCTCATTCCCGCATCCATGGCATAGAGAATCTACCGACGCTGGCTTAGTGTTACAAGGATCCAGAGGTCTACCGCAATAACAGTAAATGCTCGCTCCTGCATCGAATCGCGCCGAAAAAATTCATTTGAACGACGTTGGACTAGTGTAACAAAGATCTCGAAAGATAGTCTGTTTTTTGTTGTGCATCCCTCTAGAAGTTCTGCTCGAATTTCTAATAGATCTCTTTTGATTCTGCCGTGGGATCACAATTTCTAAAGCATTGAAAAAACATATATGTAGTACAACACTCTGGAGCTTTCGCAATAGATCTCGTCCCATGTAAGATGTATATACGCCTGGATCCAAGGCAAATACATCTTTCTCGCGATAGCGACGTGCTGACCTGGACTGTCATGCGATTATGAGAAAGCTCCTGTTATAGTCAACACTGAACAGTCTTACCTAAATCATAATTCAGTCGACGTGAATACTTATGTCGAAGGGCTGGCCGGTCGTAGTGCAATCACCATTGAAGGATTGGTACCATGAGGTAGCTGATATATAGTTCTTCGCCGATGCTTAAACTTTACCAAGGTAGCGAATGGAGGTGCACCTGGTGAGACAGATACAGGTATCAATATTAACATGGATGATATGCCGAAGATATCAAAACATCATCAATCAAAGAACTTTGATTCTTTCACAACCATCATGAAAAAGAGTTCTAACAATCATCGCCAACTTAAAGTATCGTCTTTGGTCCTACGTCTTCGGCCCTACCACACAAACGGAACGACAACCTTCCTCTCCTTGGGGTACGAATCACCAAATCTCTCTTTGTACCACAGATGCCCTTTATATGCTCGCGGGAGCATCAGAACTAATTCGTTGAGGAGAAAAATCCATGGAGGTGTGAGCCTGGGCGCGAAGAGAGAAGGAGGTGCGTAAACGAGGGCGAGGAGAGTGGACGGTGAAGGTAGAATCTTCACAGCATGGCCAAGCACTAAATCATTGATTGGGAAGGGCGACGCCGCAAAAGCGAAACCGAACCATTCCACCCATTCACAGAGGTAGTTTGGATATGAGACATACTTGTAGAGCAAGCCGTAAGGGATTGCATAATGCTCCGAAGTCTTCTTGGTCTCTGCGAATCTATTGCTGATTCTAGTTGCCTTTCCATCAGGTTTGGTTTTCGCTTTACGCCGGATGTTCAACAGAATTTCATCGTGAATTATGTTTCCAGCAAAGCCGATTGCCCAAAGGCTGAGTCCAACATAGAACGACGGCCGAACGTGTGAAAGATATGCGAACGCTGCTGGAGAGGAGAGATATGTTCCTATTAGGGATCCGTTCAAGACATTGAACAGCACCCCGGCGATTGGAACTATGATGTGAGATTGGGACCGTGACGGTGTACGAAGAGGCGAAATGATGGCACGATTGGAATAATGAACCAGATAGGCCGCTGCTAAAATATACTGAGCGATACAAGGCTGAAATGACACTGGCTCTTCCCAAGAGAGTGGCGATTTCAAGAAAGAAAGAATGAACATCAGAGGAGACACTATTTCCATCGCTATCCACGACTTTCTACCTGTCGAGTAGTAAGGCAGGCATTACACTGTAGGTCTTTGTAGCACACACCATCGAGTAGAAGAATACTCATTCCATTGAGAGCAAAACGTCCAAAAGGAGCGTTGATGATAAAAAGTGCTGGACCAACCATTATACTGACGATTGTGAACCATTTTCGACACGCTGTTGAGATCTTTAAAAGGCGGTTGAAAGGTCGTGCATAAGAGCTTACCATCGTATAGTATTCGTACTTCGTGTGTAGATAATTTGATCATCGTTGAACGTTCTGGTCAGGGGGTGACACCCGCCAAAATCCGAAAGATATCAATGTCCGTTGGTGTCTGTTTGTTCACCATTCAAGCGCTGAAGTTGCCGCACCTGCCGCAACCTGCCGCTGGATTAGAAATCATCATCGATCGATTACTTTAATTTACAGTCTTGCATAGAGGGTTTATTGCGCTACTGTGACTTTGCTTTTCTATCTCAATGAAATACCTTTGTTCGGTTCTAGCCAACATGACACACCCTACCTGCTCTGAATCTCTGTCTGGAGTGACAAACCTTCTGTAAGTACAATGCAGTACATCATTTGCTCTCAGAGCATTCAGAAAATGATAGTGGTAGATTCTCACTGCAAAAACATATAACTAAGCGTAGAGGGATTTTAGAATACAATGATTATGAGGGTTGGGTTGAACGCGTCGAAGCTGCTTAAGGTACGCATGGCATCAATCGGCAGGTGCGGCAACTTCAGTGCTTGAATGGTGAACAAACAGATACCAACGGACAATGATATCTTTCGGATTTTGGCGGGTGTCACCCCCTGGTTCTGGTGATCAGCTGATTATTGAACGAAAACTGCCGTTTCTAATATACGGCAACCGGAATTACTAGCCCCTCCTCTCTTCTATCTACCACCTGTGGGCCTTCTTCTCAAAACAAATTGTTCTCAGTGTTCAAAAAGTAGCCTGGGCAGTGTTAGACTAATACTTCGTATGCTTAGCTTTGGTCTGTGCGACTTTCTCTTTCCGGCCACCGATTTCTTTTTACTCCTATTTGTCTCTCGATCACCATATATACTCGATACATTATTTTATACTCCCTCAGTTGCTTCCCTTATCAACTGAGGTGAGATTGTTTATTTTTCCCTCTTCTTTCTAGTCTTACTAAAGCACCTTAGAACTTACTCAACAGGTACTTAGATATATATACTCAGTTGCTTCCCTTATCAACTGAGAACTTACTCAACAGGCAGTAGGTGAAGAAGCGGTACATCACCTTAATACCCCACTTACCTCTGTTGTAATAACAGCAATAATTGGGGCAGGCTGAGTGCACAGGCAAGTGGTGATTAAGACTTCATCTCTCCAATGGTTCCTGGAGATTCCAGATATGTACCCCAGAGAAGTCATGTGATCTTCATTATAATGAAGATCACATGACCCCCACATCCAACATTGGACAGAGACTCAGAACAAATTCACCATGTCCTAGGAGTATTTCCTATCTTGGGGAATAACCTCATGGAACTTAGTTGTAGGTCATCTGAACATATTTTTATCCACTGTTTGATAGACCCATCATTTTAGCAGTGGATTCAGTATGATGAGCAATAATTGGAGCTCTCCAGGTTGCTGCCTTGAGTCCTGACATTTTCAATGCAACCTTTACCTCCAACACATGTCAAAATCCCCCACAAGTATAGATATCTGTTGAAGTCCAACAGATTCCCATCATTATGTAATAGATTTTTTTTTCTTGTGAAGTTTTCAACTTAAAACCACCACCATCATTCTCACTACCATGAATACTGTCACCCTTCTTCAGCTATGGCAAGACACCTCAGCTCTCTCTCTCATCAGGCACCTTGAGTCTCACTGAGATGACCAAAGATGACTCTGAACTTCAGGTACTGCTCATTCTCCCCCTTATCACTATCTATACAATTTTACCCCTTTCAATATTTAGTTTCTGGGAGAATACCTGAACAAGAGTGCCCATGACTTTGCTATGAAAACCATCCTCACTGATGCCCTCATCCACCCCACCCCTGTTATTTATATATCTCCTGAACAGTGGACTGACACCATTTCATTCCTCTCATACTATCAACTCCTGTATATGATGAAGGATAATAACAGAACATTGGTGGCCCTATCCACAAACACTCCCTTGGTACATTACCAAGTATATTGAGCCAATGGGTAGGCACAGATATCTTTTTACCTTTCACAAGACCTGTCAAGACCATGCTTGGCTCCTACCGCCGGTGTCGGCTTTCCGAAGATCTGGACTTATTGTAATCTTTATCTTATTGTTCTTTCTCGCTACACATTCCCTTTCGCCTTAGTCTAGTTTTATTGTCTTATTCCTTACCCTGATGGTACTAAACGTACAGCCTCTATTAGTTAGTCTGGCACTTCGCTCTGAGCCGCCGAGTAGTTGATATAAATACTCCTGTACTGTACTTTAGTTCCTCAGTTTAATTATCAACTTAGATTATCCTCACCAACTGAGATTACTCTCTTCAACTCAGACTACTTGTATCACCCTTGATACTCTCTGTTTCTACCTCAGGACTTCAACGTTCTTTGGTCCATGTCAAGTCCATGCCTCCGCGCTCCACCTCGCTGCTCGGGATTCCGAGATCCACCCTTTTATTGTAATCTTCTTCTTATTGTTCTTTCTCGCTACACATACCCATTCATCCTAGTTCCCTCTTATTGTCTTTTTCTCTACCCTGCAGGTACTACTCGTATAGCTCCTAGTAGTTAGTCTGGTGCTCCGCGCCGATGCACCAATCCGTAGATATAAATATTGCCTGTACGATACTGTAGTTCCTCAGTTTAATTATCGACATAGATTATCCTCTCTTGCCTCTAAGTCTTCAGGCTCGTCCCTTTGAAGTCTTCCCTACTCTGACCTTAGGACTTATAAGTTCTTTGGTTCGCTCCCTGCTGCCCCGACTTGGCTGCTCCTAGTTCTCTCCTTCTCTATCCTCGATCTCTGGGGACTAACGGCGTAACAGTAGTATTGTTAATAACTTCACTACTGTCCCATTCGACCTTCCGCCCTTAGACACCTTGTGGCCTGTCACAAAGCGTCAGAGACGGGGTGACTAAGCGGAGCAGCGGGGCAAGCGGTAGAGCGGAACAACGGAGCAAGCGGTATAGGCGGAGCGACTGA
>MU794995.1:0-99310 GCA_027886305.1 Lentinula aff. lateritia | reverse complement strand
AATCTGGGTCTCAATTACAGTCCTCTTGATACAAATCTACATGTGAAAGTGTCACAATTCACTGCATAGATGTCTAGCCAAAATTTAGGCATGTCAGCATATTGGTGGGCCCAGTCCAGGGATTCAGCGATGTTGTTGTGTTGGTGACCTTGAGTCTTGGATGTGACAGAGGCTTCCATCAGTTTCCTTGCTCTTGCACTAAGGCACAATGGAGTTGGGTGAGAGGGGTTAGCTATGTATGTGGTATGTATTCTGACCATGGGAGTGTGAAATAAGGATATATAGTGCACGTGATGCATGTTCAGTTGAATTTTAAGTACAGATGGCTTATGGGTATTATATGAGTAATTGGTATTGCGGAAAATGTGTATCAAGGTCATTACTTTGGAATGTATATGCTAAGTAGGAATCAAGCATGGCTCATGGAATGATACCAAATTATGGACTAACAATTTCAAATGAGAAGGTATCACAGGTGGATGTGGGTGAAGGAGTGCATGCAGGGGAAAGTTAGCTCAAGATGGGGCATCTGCAATGTTGTTGTGAGTCAATACCCATTTGGGTTCTATCCAAATGTTGTGCTTCTGCATCAGCTCAACAATTTTCCATAGAATTAAGTTTTGCTGAGGACTGCATAAACAGCCATGATGGAGAGCTCTGACCCCTCCTTTGTTGTCTGAGTAGATTCAAATTCTGAGTCCAGGGCAACCAGTGGAAATGAGGGTGCAGATTGCCAATTCAATGGCTACCATCTCTGCCCAGCCAATGTATCTGCCCTTGTCATCTCTCCAGCCCTCTCTTAGTTCCCAGGTTAGCCACTTGCCATTGAGAATGATGTTAAGATCATGTATACCGGAAAGCTGTACCAAGGGCCGATCAGTATCTAAGGGCGGAAGCTGTGGTGGGACAGTGGTGAAGTTATTAACAACACCTCCATTATGCCGCTAGTCCCCGGAGAGTAGGGTCAGAGGTGAGAGGACAAGAAGCAGCCAAGCCGAGTATGGCGGGAGTGCCAACAACAAGGAGCAGACCAAGGAACTTAGAAGTTCTGAGGTCAAGACAGAGATGCTCAAGGTATAAGCCTCAAGACTTCAGAAGACAAAGCGAGTGATCAAGGGTGATCTAAGTCAATCCAAGTGGTCTAAGTCAATAATTAAACTGAGGAACTAAAGTGCAGTACAGGAGTATTTATATCAACTACTCGGCGGCTTAGAGCGAAGCGCCAGACTAACTAGTAGAGGCTGTACATTTAGTACCGTCAGGGTAAGTAATAAGACAATAAAACTAGACTAGGTCAAAGTAGCAAGAAAGAACAATAAGATAAAGATTACAATAAGTCCCAGACCTTTGGAAAGCCGACACCGGCAGAAGGTGCCGAGCATGGTCTTGACAAATGAGACCTATCCCCCAGCATGTAGATGCATCAACAAAGATGAGATCATCTGAAAATTCTGACGGATGTGCTATTTTTATGCCAACAGAATTCTGCTGCAGGAACTGATCCCACCATAATATGTCTGTGTGTAGATCATTGAGAATTTGGTGTTTGATTAGAGTGGAGGTGGAGCCTTTGAAGGAAGCGCAGAATTGGTAGAAGTGAATGAGCCATGACTGTCCTTCGGGAGCAACTAGGCAGACATGATTAAGGGTACCGATAATGGAGTCAACCTTATCTTTGTCTAGCTTCTCCTCTGAAAGCCATGGAACAAGCTTGGAACAGTACTTGGATTTCTTATCCACCAGTAGCTTGACTGTTTTGAGGTCTAGTTTCCACAAGAAGCCAATGTAGGTAAAGAAGTGTGTGAATGGAACGAATTTCTTCGGAGCCCATGGCCAGCAAAGAATTTTGGTGGTGTCCCAGATGTGTGATTCATCATAAGAGTATGTGAAAGTGCCAGTGGAGGTGTGGGTTTTTGGGTAGCAAAAGAATATGAAATCATCCACCCATTTGAGTAGTGCTTCGACCCCTCAGTGTAAGAGGATTTTGACTATGGCATCTGTGACATGTCCCTATATGCCTGGAGCAGAGCACTCTCTGAAGTTCAGCATGAGATCCAGGTGAATAAGACCATCTAGGAACAAACAGACCAGGTGTCGCATGGAAGGATGAATTGGGATGTTACGAAATGCTGCATCAACATCAAAAATGGGGACCTGAGTGCCCTCGGGTGCATCAGCAACTAATAAATAACAATTGGCAAATGTTCCCCAGTTGCACAGGAAGTCATCAGAGTCTATGAGAGAGTTGATGGAGATCTTTGCTGGATCAATGACCTTTATAGATTTCATTGTTTTGGTGGGTGGCGCAATGGAATGTGGTGGTGGTGAGGTGAAATTAAGTTTTGGATAGGAATGATTGATAATAATTCGGAATTTTCCTGGTCGCTGCTCGAGTACTGCCATTAGGGCAGTACAGAAATTTCCTAGCAGTTGTTGAGCGTCTTCTGGTGACATTCCGGCAGAGATCCGGCCCAGAGAAATCTCTTCACTGAACTTTGCTCGAATGATAACAGCTTCAGCCTCAGTGTGGAAATGATTCGGAGGAATGAAAGTATATTCAACCTTGTATCCATCCACGCCGATATGAAACCCTTCGCGGAGGCCTTCCGGAACCCCCTTGAACTCCTGGAGTACACCTGCCTCTTCCAAGAGTCTTGACCACGCATCTGTTTTTCGCATGGAGAAGGGGATGTCCTCATTTTCTGCGTGCGACTAGGGACGCGCTCACTGAAGTGAGGAAGGTGGTCGCAGAGAGAAGAGAGGCGGCCAATCTGCACAGCCTTCGGAGCCGTCACGAAAACACGTATTCGGCTTCTACCGATCGCCGAATCCTCGACTGAAGGTGTTTCCTAAGTAGTTTTGTTGAAGAATTTTCAAACTCCCCTGATGAATGGAAAGTTCGAGCGCTTATATTCCTCCTCCTTGCATTCCGACTCCCACTGTCTACCGTAAACTTGTGCCTCTGATTCTTGACTGGATTTGCACTTCGCGAGCGTGAAATGATCTCATCGAGTTGGTTTCGAACCCGTTTTGGATGTTCTTCGATGTAATCCTCGAAGCAGGACGACTGGCGGTACCCAGTGGCGAAAGGCTGCCATTTTGCCCAGGTTTTGCCTCATGCCACAGGTCCGGATGGTCTTAGACTGTCGGTCTTTAAAGTTTACATACTGCACACATTCTCCTCGCTCCCTAATCCTGTGTCGGATTCACTGATTTGGATAGATCCGATTAACTGTTTAGACGGGGATGTTTAATGGTGCTTCTCTCAACGTGAACGCCGCAGCGTGCTTATTACGCTTTGTGCCAAATGTTTTTCGACCAATTTACGGCAATACAAAGCTTGGCCCAGGTCTTGCTTGTTTGTTCTTAATCGATATCCCTCAGAACGTCAATCTTGAACCTGTAATGGCTGGGCTTGTCCGAACAGTTACGACTCTGTTCAGGAGCTTCAGCTCTCGAAAGAAGATCGCTGCTATTGATGTTGAAGGCGGGCCGCTGTATTCCTTCTTACTTTTTTTTGTCCTGACATTTTGAGCTTGATATAGAAACTGCTGTGGACGCTCTCGATACCCAGTTGCCGCAACAACCCACAAAGCCTCGATCAACCTCAAGAACCCTCTCAGGAACTGCAAAGCTTCTCCTAGATGTCCTCCAATGTGTGTCAGGCGATGTTCCTTTCACTGGTCTTGGGGCAGTGGTCGGTGGCCTGCAGGTTCTATTTGGGCAATATGAGGTACATTGAAAAATTCCAGGAAACTTGCCTCCATACATGCTGAACTTTGGTCTAGAAACTCACTGAGAACAACGCCGAAATCGAGGATCTTCATCAAAATCTTGAACGCCTAAGAAAATATATTGAACCTATCAAAGACGATATACCGGAAAGTTTCAAAGAGTTTCTGACCATCAATCTAGCACCGTGAGTAATTACCGAACTTCGCAGTGCCCCGAAAACAACTTTGACCTTCTGTCATACAATTGTTTTCAGAGATATTGCGATCATAACCGATGATATTAACGCAGAAATCGATAAGGTTAAGAAGCCTTCGGTGTTGGTGAGATACTTCTCTGCGGCTCATGATGCGAAAGCTATCGCGGAATTGGCAAGGAGGGTTAACAGTATGTTTGCTGATATCATGGTAAGCATACACAAGTATCACTTCCTTGAAGCAATCGATGGCGCTCGTTCTTTGGATAGATGCAAATTCATCGTATGACTTTGAGGGTAACGATGGTAGGTGTCACCTCATCAAAACTTTGATGGAAGTTCTTAACCATATACTTCCCAGGAAAACAAGATCAACCTGGACGTGAGTTATTCCGTAGTACCCGTGTATTCTAAATGAAGCTCGCCCACAAACATTATAGACAATCACGCCCCAAGTGGATGTAAGTGCATGTATCATCGTATTCTATTTATTGGTTGTTTGACTTCCTGATTCCTAGGCTATCCATCGACAGTGTATGTCACAACGCTCTCGATTCAGCACGAAATTAACATATGATTTTATAGTGGTTCGCGACAAACTCATAGAGGCCCAGAATGCTTTACCTGACAGCTTCGGTCGCAAAGCCTGCCATTCAGGAACAAGATCTACCGTGCTCAAGAGCATTGAAGATTGGCTCACAACGGATACATCGCCACAGGTGTTCTGTCTATCGGGGCAATCTGGTTCCGGAAAGTCTACCGTAGCTGTCACTATTTTCCAGGAGATACTAGGAATCGGTACTGATATCCGTTTCGCCGGGTTTTTCTGCTCGAGCACATTCGATAATGCGAGTAATCCGAAGTACATATTTCCAACGCTCGCGGGCCAGCTTTGCCAATGCGATGATATCATTTACTCCATTCTGGAGCCTATGCTTGGACAGCAAGATCCCACCTGTGGCTCTGGGAAGACACAGTTCGAGAAGCTTTTAATCAGTCCTCTGGGTAGTGTCAAAGGGACTACGTTGCTTGTCATTGACGGACTGGATGAGTGCAAGGGTCTCTTGGACGATGCTTTTGAAGTGCTCAATACTCTGCTCATTAACGTTAGTAGAGTGACCGCACTGAAGGTCCTCATCAGTTCCCGCTCCAATTCTCCAATTTTCGAACAGCTGTTCTCGAAGGTTTCTGAAAACCCTTCAGGATATCGTTGCTTTTCACTAGACGACGACGTCAGCTTGCCCGAATTGCGCCACGATCTACGTCTTTTGCTCGCTGTAGAGCTCAAAACAAGGGGATTCAGCCAAAAGGACATAATCTCGTTACAGAATGTAATCAACAATGCCAACTGCTCGTTCTTCGTTGCTTTGACCGCATGTGAAGAACTTTTCAGCCCGTTTGGAGATTCTTCGAAACAGGCGGATAATTTCAAGGATC
Source organism: Lentinula aff. lateritia (assembly GCA_027886305.1). Taxonomy (NCBI): domain Eukaryota; kingdom Fungi; phylum Basidiomycota; class Agaricomycetes; order Agaricales; family Omphalotaceae; genus Lentinula; species Lentinula aff. lateritia. The sequence continues at coordinate 93,945 of MU794995.1, read as the reverse complement.
TGCTTTCGCGCGGGACGAACAAGATTTATAAGTCCGTCACAGAGCGGGCGTTGTCCGTCGTCGATTCCGATGCTGATCATGGTGAGCGCCGCAGAGGTTTATATGCTGGCTTGGTCATGGTCGCTTTTGGACAGGACTCTTTAAGCTTAGTCGAACTAGCACTGTTGTTAGCCATTCCCATCGACGAGCTGCGATGTTTTTTTTCCGGTTTTCCCGAGAACATACTCAGTGTCAAGGATGAGACTGTGCTCATTCTTCACTCATCGTTCCAGGATCATTTAAAGTCCGGCCAATCGGCCAAACCAAACGGTTCAGATTGCATGCACCTATATATCACTCGACTTCTATTCCGTTCTATGAATAACCATCTGCATCGGCATATCTCTGGCCCGGGAGGTTTTCGACTTCATGCGAACACCACTAGACAGTCACCAAGGAAAGACGGTAAAATCACTGCGGATCTATCTTATGCTTGTCGTTATTGGCCTGAACATCTGGTCATGATAAATATGTCGACGGCGGAGGGGGAGAGTCAATCTCTTTTCTTTATCCTACAAGAGTTCTTCCGTGCACATCTACTCCATTGGCTTGAAGTGTTAGCAGCACTGGGTGAAATGGATCGTATTGCTTCGGCTCTCAATATCCTGTTGAAATGGATTAAGGTAGTGTTTTTTTCCGACTGAAAAAGTGTCAATTCGAATCTAATCAGATGTGGCAGGATAATTGTGACTCTAGGTTGCGTGATCATTCATCTTTGGAAGGCATAGTTTCCGATGCGTTAAAGTCATTCACGTTGTTTTGTACGGCCATAAAGTCATCGCCACATCAAGTCTACCACAGTTTTCTTCTTCCTTGGACGCCCTCTGGCAGGCGACTAGCGGAACTATACTGCCATGTTGAAGCATCCATCACGGTGGCCGAAGTGACTTGCCATCGAAGACAATTGATCACGATTGAGCCCAGCATTGATAATGCCCAAGAACCTTTAAACATCAAGCTTTCACAAGATGCGTCTCGAGTCGCGGTTGTGAAAAACGAACGCATAGAGATTGGAGAAAACGCTAAGGACACATTTGAGGTGTTTCTGGATGATTCCGGCTCGCAGTCGTACATCGACGCATTGTTTGTTGGGAAGGATAATATCCTCGTCACAACGTTATCTCGTTCCAGTTACGCGGAGGTTCACCTTTGGAATGTCGTATCGAAGAAAATTGAAAAAACCTTACTGCAGCAGTACCAAGCAACTGGGTCCAAGATGCTTCCTGTATTGGTGCTTCATTCTGAACGCGGAACTCCCAGTCTGGTCGCACTCTTGACTTCGTCTAAGGTGAAAGTTTGGGAAGTTCGAACATGGAAGGAAAGACTTATTATACAATGTCGCAGAGATCAAAATCCTCAAAACAGATTGCTCGCTCTCTCCTCGCATCACATTCTAGTCGGGCCTCATTTAAAGAAGTTACCGCCATCGGGGGGTATAACTAGAACTCTGGATTTGAATTTTGGTCAAGCACCTCGTTGCGCTACGTTCTCTTCCGACGGCGACACACTTGCTATCGCTAGTGATACTGGGATATCACTTTTTACACATATCCTTGAGGGTACCGCGCTCAAAATGTCTCCCTCCATCGTTCTCCAAGTCTCACACCAAATTTCCGCCCTAGCACTCAGCCCAGTAGGGCGGTATCTTGCTGCCACCGGACAGTCATTTTTGTGGGCTTGGAAATTAGGAGATGAACAACCATTGATGAAGCTCCAGAACGAACAGAAACGGACCGTTTCTTCCGTTGTGTTCTCGAAGAACGGGAAGTATCTTCATTGTGCTCATATATGTGCCGGTTCTAGGACGGCACTGTTTGACATGCGAAGCATGGAGGTGCCTATATCGGTTCAGATGCCTGTAACTGCATTGGCCATGTCCTGTAGTGGCAAGATAGCTACAGGATCCAGTAATGGCACAGTCACTATCTGGGACTCCAGCATGACAAACGTGTCGCGATACTGGAAAAGGGAACGTCATCCTAGTGCCGTGAAATTTGTTGCTTTCAGTCTAGACGGGAAATTTATTGCCTCTGTCTCACCGGAGAGAGTGTACATCAGGAGTGCTGGTTCGGACCTTGGAAGCAACGAGCTCACACAAAGGCTGCCAGTTCAATCTCTCCCCGAATCCCGTAGTTATTCTTTTTCCCAATGTGTGTTTTCTGGGGATTCTTCATTATTCCTGTGTATTATGAAGGCTGATACCCGACATACATTCGCGCAAGTATGGCAGATGGCTACTTGGAAACTTCTTGCAGAGTTCGAGCTTGACAGCCGGGATTACTCGTCTGACGAAGATATACAATCCATATCGTTATCACAAGAAGGAGATTTGTTCGCCATCAGCTCTCGGACAAACGCACGGTTGGCCGTTTATACTCTCGGCTACAACGAATCTTCTATTTGCATCAAACACACCCAGCGAATATTTGTGGTTGGAAGACCTCCGCTACTATTGTCGTTTACCCTGGACAAGAAATATATCCTCTCCACTGCCGGTGCCTTTGACATTGAGCGCGGACTTGAGCAAGTCAATGAAATATCTCGCACTGATGCATTTTTTCAGGATGGCTGGATTGTTGATTCTGACGGTCAACAGAGATGCTGGATACCATTCGAAGAGGACATACGTGATTGGGCGTCCTGCAGGTCTTTGCTTGTATTTTGCACTAAAGCATTGGGAAACGTGGTTTTAGTTGGGGTACGTCCTATTCAATGATAATAAGTTGTCGCGTCGGTCATTGGTAGTATTTTGTAATACTCATAATAAAGCTTTGTTTACCCCCGTGTCGTCTCGCGTTGTGCTACTACAAGAGTACCGGCCGACCATGGCCAGGTGGTCTCCTCATGCATACTCGCTTAACGTGCTCATGCCATTGACTTCTAAGTGTCACTACTTCTGATTCTGGCGTGGCAAAGAAGTTGATCGATGGATTTACTGATTGGAAGTCTCGCAAAGCAACGAATCATGATAAATCGGACGATTTGGAGTTAATACGGTCGCTCTGCCACCACTATGTCTGCCCAATCCAAAATACCACAACCGCCGACGCTACCTTTTATTGGCAATGTCGCACATCTAGACAGAGAGTTGCCCATTCAAGGCTTCACCCTTTTAGCTCAACAGTATGGAGAAATATATCTCATTGACATTCTTGGTACGAAAGAACGATGTCGTTTTTCTCTTTGTGTTTAATAGTTCGATAGGCCGCAAGCTCATATTCTTGAACACGCAAGAACTTGCGAATGAAGTTTCCAACGACGCTGCATTTCGGAAAGGCGTAGTAGGGTCGCTGAATGAAGTACGGTATCTTTCAGGTGATGGTCTATTCACTGTGCGTCTTATGTTGTAGTTTGTAAAAACTTGAATTCACCTTGATATATAAGGCCTATGAAGATGAGCCCAACTGGGCGATTGCACGTACGTGTTACTGTGAATCGTTTACTCTGCCGTTTTTTATACTGTTCTATAGATCGACTTTTGTTGCCTGCATTCAATACCATGGCCATTCGAGATATGATGGAAGACATGCGCGATATCTGTAGCCAGCTTCTTCTCAAAGTCAGACTTCTTATTGCTACTCCGACCACCTCGTTCTGATCTTTCTTCACAGTGGGAACGGTACGCCGGGATACCACAATCTTATTTTCTCTGTATCCTCAATCTCTTTGATGAGCTTCGGACCCGACCATGTTATTGATCCATCAGACGATCTTACTAGAGTGGCTCTCGATACTATCGCTCTATGCTCTATGTCCTATCGGTGAATTGATCATCTTCGTCAAATCGGAAAATGGAGCTAATTCTGTTCCCTAGATTGAATTCCTTTTACACTGTGCGTCACACTTCCATTCAAGTTGCCCGATCATCATCATCCTCAAAGAGGAATCTACAGGAGAATCAGCCCGCCTTCGCCGCAGCTATGACCGATTTCCTGAAAGAATGTTACATTCGCTCTACCCGTCCAAGTTTTATGCAGGCCTTGATGTCGGGTACCACAGCGAAGTGGGAAAGCGACGCAAAATTTATGACGGATGTTGCGACTCGTAGTAAGCATCCTATATCACAAGGTTGTTCAAATGTAACTCAGAATTCTTGACAGTTCTTAACGAGCGAAGAGAAAATCCTATCGGGAAAAAAGACTTGCTTGACACCATGCTTTATTCTAAAGATCCCAAAACGGGGCAGGGCTTGAGCGATGATGCGATAGTTAAGAATGTATGAGCATCAAATTTCAGAATTTGAGTTGACAGCTTGATGTTTAATGAGCTTGTGTCCAGCTCCTCACTTTTTTGATAGCAGGTAATTTGGTGACTTTGTTTGATTTACACTGACTTCTTGGCTGATGACATATGTGCAATCCTCAGGTCATGAAACCTCTTCAGGTACGCGATAGGGCATTTGATGGTATTTACTCGCCCTCTTAGTCCCGCATTAGGCCTAATGAGTTTCATGACTTACTACCTAATCAAAAATCCCGAAACAATGCGCAAATTGCAAGCGGAGGTAGACGAAGTCCTTGGTGGACAGCCTGTTCAATACCAGGACTTGAGCAAGATGCCTTATCTCACCGGTAAGTCGTGATTCAAGATAATATACAATGTTCAATCAACCTGCGATTAGCGGTAATCCGAGAAACGCTTCGTCTCGCTCCTACTGCTCCTATGCGGATGGTAAAGTCATTAGAAGACACCTATCTTGCGAAGGGAAAATATTTTGTCAAGGCGGGTTCGTCTTTGATAGTCAACACGTGGGTGTATCAGAAGGATCCCAAGGTCTGGGGAGAAGATGTAAGTCTCCGTGTATAGCTGTTTGCCTGTGAAGTCATTACTTGGACTCCATTCTTCTCAAGGCTCAAGAGTTTCGCCCTGAAAGAATGTTAGACGGAAAATTCGAAGCACTTCCGGTGAGCTTTGAGGTTTCGTGGAGATATTTATTATCAACCTAAACCTTTGTTCAGCCCCAGTCCTGGCAACCAGTACGTTTTCAGTGATTTCTCATCAATGGTGGTTTTGAATGAAGATCTTTGGCTTAGTTTGGATTCGGAATGAGAGGATGCATAGGTCGGCCTTTTGCATGGCAGGAAGTCAGCCTTGTAATGGCTTCAATTCTGCAAAAATTCGATCTGTCTTTTGTGGACCCAACTTATAATCTAGAATTGAAGCAAGCGCTTACTGTCAAACCAAAAGATCTATTCATTCGTGCCAAGCTCCGTCATCAAGCTCCCCATTACTACCCAACTGCATCTATTCTCAAACAAGTTTCGCAGAATAGTACCGCTAGTAATGTTGCTGCTGTATTCCAAACCGAAGCGAGACGTCCTATGTATATTTTATATGGATCAAATACTGGAACTTCGGAAGCTTTCTCACAAAGAATCGCGAATGATGCTCCGAGCTATGGTGTGTAGGCTTCTAGAATCATTGGGGAGAGAACTGAAGTCGTAATGTAGGGTTCGCACCTAGACTTGGTAGCCTTGATTCAGCAACTGGCCACCTCCTTACCGATGGCCCAACAATCATTTGTACTGCTTCATATGAAGGTATATACATTACCAATGTTGTTGCTTATATTGATCTAGCGTGCTTGGACTCGCAGGTCAACCTGCGGATAATGCTGCCCGTTTTGTTGATTGGATATCGACTCTCCAAGGTAGCGAGCTCCGAGGCGTTCGTTATGCAGTTTTCGGTTGCGGAAATAGCGACTGGACTCAGACATACCAACGAGTACCTACGCTGATCGACGAAAAGCTACAACAAAGTGGTGGAGAATGTCTCCTTCCTCGAGGCGCAGGAGACAGCAGTAAAGGAGATTTCTTCGATATATTCGACCAGTTCACAAGGGACCTGTGGGCGACTTTAACGAAGGTGAGGACAAGCTCGCTTACTTTTTCATTCTATCTACATGGCTTTTCGATTTGTCAGGTCTACTCGACTGTACACTCTGAGTCTTTGTATTCCGGGTTCAAAGTTGACATCGACTCTGGCGCTAACAGGCCGGCTGCTTTGCGTCAGTCAGATGCAGCCCTGGGTTGCGTTATCGAAAATCGCGTTCTGACAGCCCCTGGTCATCCCGTTAAGAGGCATATCGAATTTAAGTTGCCTGAAGGTTCAACATATCGAGCGGGTGACTATCTCGCAATGTAAGTGATTCTGTGAGCATCCCGCTGACGTTGACCCTATGCTCTTTGTCTATAGTTTACCTCAGAATCCTCCTCGAAACGTTCGCAGAGTTCTTGCTCATTTCGGCCTTTCTAACGAACAAAGTGTATGTGCGTCATTCATCTCATTGTACGTTCTGTACCAACTTCAGTCGTTAAGGTTACGATTTCTTCCATCTCTCCAACGTTCCTTCCAGTAGACAAACCTGTTTCACTGTCCGAAGTTTTGAGTGGCTACGTCGAGCTTTCACAGCCAGCTACCGCTCAAGATCTGCGCACTCTGATCGATGCGACAACCGACGACGCCGTCCGGGCGCAATTGGTCGAGCTTAAAGAGTCCTATCAGAACACTGTACTCTCTCGCAGAATCTGTGTCTTGGACCTTTTAGAAAAACACCCTAACGGAATTAGGCTGGATCTTGCCACCTACCTTCGTATGCTTCCACCCATGCGAATAAGACAATACTCAATCTCCTCTTCTCCCTTGTGGAATGCCGAGCATGTCACGCTTACTGTGAGCGTGCTTGAAGCTGATTCGTTGTCCGGAGAAGGAAAGACGTTCCTTGGTGTTGCGTCTAATTATTTGTCAGAGCTCGTTCCGGGAGATCGGGTGCAGATGTCTGTGCGTGCTTCTGCCGCTGCTTTCAGACTACCAGAGGATCCCGAGATACCGCTTCTCGCGTATTGCGCGGGCTCAGGGCTGGCTCCACTGAGAGGGTTCATACAGGTATGTACAATGCTGTACAACTTGCTTTATTCAATAAGCTCACGCAAATGCCCATTGCCACATCAGGAGCGAGCCTTGCAAAAAATATCTGGTCGAAAAGTTGGGAAGATACTACTTTTCTTTGGCTGCCGTGATCCTGAGGGAGACTATCTTTATTCAACGGACGACCTTGCGGAATGGTCAAAGCTCGGCGTAGTTGATATTCGTCCTGCGTTTTCGAGGATTCCAGAACGTTCGAAGGGATGCAAGCATATTCAAGAGTACGTCATTAGCATTTCTTTCTAAGACTGTTGGCCAACTTGAACGCTTTCAGTCGATTATGGGCTGACAAAGAGGACGTTGTAGCCGCCTTCAATGATAGAGCCCATGTAAGCCTTTTACTTGTCTTATACAAGAGTGTCATTAAGTTTGTTGTCCAGTCTTTTATTTGTGGTTCGAACCAGATAGCGAAAGCAGTCAGAAAGCAATCGGTAGAGATTTTACGATCTCTGCGACCCGATTTGGACCAATCCCAAGCCGTGAAAGAATTAGAATCGGTGCTCAAAGGGCGTTTTGCAACGGATGTGTTCGATTAGAACGAGTTTTTTCACCCCTTTGTAGTTTATCTGTGAGGAATTCTAGTCGCAGCCAATTCCTAAAAAGGAGATTCGGTATCACAGTACTTACATAAGAAAAATTCCAATCGATATTCTTGATTCTTGACTTCGAACATTGTCCAAAGGATTGAGCATAGGTGAGTGGACTCGTTATCCAGTGCCAACTCGTGCTAATCGGTAGACTGATCAAACACGGAATCCGGACTCAGTCCATGGCCCAGTACCTCCTCCAACCTCGTATCGAAGCAATTCCACTCCATCTCTCTCCCGACGACACCTCGTTTCTCAAAACACAAATATCCTCGATAGAGATAGAAGTGACGCGTCTAGAGATTCAGCTTTCGCAACTCAAATGCCAGCTCAAAAATAAAAGACAAAATCTTGCGTTTATGTATAATATTATTGCACCAGTTCGCCAATTACCCTTTGAGCTCTTGTCCAACATTTTTTTCGAATACTGTTCTCTCGCTATCAAAAGGCCTAATGCTATCCCGTCCAGAAAAAGCTTGAAACCACAATTACTCTTATCACAAATCTGTTCGACATGGAGGCAAGTCGCTTTTGGGACGCCTAGACTTTGGTGCGAACTCCGGATCTTGTTGAGCCCAAAAGGTGGGATCTCTTTATACGATATCGATGCAATGATGGTCGACTCTTGGCTCGGGCGCAGTGGATCACTTCCTTTGCATATCTTGATTGCACAGTGGCATCTGAACAGTTTTCTTGCTCCTCAAAATCTCCTAAATCGACTGGTTCCGTTTTGCAATCGTTTGCAGTCATTGTGCTTAGTCCTACCTCTCCAATGCCTTCCTTCATTCCTCGACAAACAACCAGCTTTTCCTGTTTTGAACAAGATCGACCTCACTCTTCTTCAGAATGCAAATCAATCAGAATCTAGTGATGTCATACCAAGTTTCCCTCAATGTCGTCGATTTACAGCCTTTCTCAATGCGCTTCAACTACGCACCGTCAAATTTAACCTGTCTTGTTCAGCATACAGTGATAGCAATAGCTCTTTCTTGGCACAGACCGTATTCATGATTCCCCTTCCTCTGAATCAGCTACACTCGTTACATCTCGAACTTCGTGACCCCGGCGATTACTACTCTCTGTCTGATGCTCGCTCCTACTTTGAATTACTTCGTAATTGCCAGTATACGGTAGTCGAGTGCCGGTTCGTACGATGTCCTGCATGGCTATGTGATGCGTTGCTCAAGGTTTCCGGATCTATGGTTTTTCCCGCGCTGAAGGTTCTCTGTCTGGAACAGTGGCAAGAAGAAAACGAGGCGCGGTTTATCCAGCATATCACTGTCCCTTCTCTTGTTACCCTCCGTATTAATCACAGCGACTATGGCGGGGATGATCCTTCTGACTCGTTCTCCCGGCATCTCATCGCCCTGAACACAAGATCCTCTTCCTCGTTATCGACGCTGGAACTGATCCGCGTGCGGTTGATGTGTACAAAGGACATCCTTTCTGTCGTTGTCGTTCTGCCGACTCTCAAACACTTGAAGCTCAACGACTGTAATCTCAACACGAAACTGCTGATGCACGGACTCCTTCTTTGCGACTCGGAAGGACAAAAGCCCATAATTTCAAAACTCGAATCATTGCATCTGGTAGATTTCGAAGTCATCCCGAAAGGCTGTGAAAATTGCATCGTCGATATGGTAGAATCTCGCACCGTGGTCAATGGTGATTCGAGAGCGTGCTTCAGTACTATGACGTTGGCCTATAGACATCATCGAATTACAGAGACGATGATCGCTCGGTTGAATGATTTGCTGCTTTACTTGAATTTAAAGGCGAAAGACTAAGGAGGATCTGAATCGCAGACAAGGGTTCTCAAGGTGGGTATGGGTGGAATTGTTGTATGTATATATACATGTTTTCCTAACCGTTGCCATGCCATTCTTATATATAGACTGTACAGCCCTTGAGTACCCAGTGAGACTGAATGGGACTCTCGTTGCATACTTTTTCCAGACCTTCACGATGACAGCAACGTTCCGCCGGCTTTTGGTGCTCACCCCTGTCCTTGTTTTGACCACATTCATTCTCTACCTTTACACATCGCAAGAACTTGGACATTTCTCCACCCTCTCTACTTTCTACAACTTTTCCTCGGCGTATACTCCGCCAACGCCCTCTTTGGATTTAGGCTTTATCTCCAAAACTTACGTTATTTCTCTTCCGCACCGGACAGATAGACGAAAGGATATCGTCCGTCTCATGGATGGGCTGCAGATATCTAATTGGGTGTATCACGATGGAACGTACGCGAACACGTCTATCGTCCAAGATTTACTTCATAACGTTCAAGCTCAGCGAGTGGAGAACGAAGATTACTCCTTGCAGGATACTATACACCTACCGTTTTCCTGGCCAGCAGATGCAAACAACAAATTCCCCTCATACGATTCCAACTCTTCTTCCAATACCAATCCAATATCCCTGGCTGGCGCTGAGCTATGGCCCTCACAGCTTACACCAGACGTCCCACTCCCGAAAACATCGATGATTTGTGCGGAGGATAATTTTCGGCTAACTAAATATTCTGATGAGATGCCGCAGTGGCGGTACCTGACTCCGGAACGAGTTGCCGCATTTCACTCTCATCTCACTGCTATACGACGCGTCGTGGACGACAATGCTCGCGCTGGGGTAGATCTAAGTAGAGTGGAAGGGAAAATACAGGAAAACATTGCATTAATTTTGGAGGATGACGTGGATATGGAGGTGGATATCAAGGAGAGGATGAGTGTGTTGTTGCCGATGCTTCCTTACGATTGGGATATGCTTTTCTTGGGTGTGCCATATCAATTATTCTCTTCAATCCTTTATCATTCAATATATATCTTCAGGCTTCTGCTGGTCCAAGGAAACAATTCACCCTGTCGTCGAAGATCCATACATTATCCCCAAAAAGAACGTTCTTTATCCCTCCTTCCAACCCCGCTGTTTACATGCTTATGCACTCTCGCCTGCTGGTGCTGTTCGTCTCCTCATGCATCTCCGCAATGAGCCTTTCGCCTATGGTCGTTCCGTCGACCTCGCAACTGAGTGGCTCATCTGGGACAAACGCGTCAAGAGTTTTACCGTGGTCCCTCCTGTAACCATACAAAGGAAGGTCACTAAGACGGATATCACGCTTTTTGGAGGTGCCCTTTGGAAGGAGAAATTGGAAAAAGGGGTACTGGGAACTAAACAAAGTGGAGACGAGGTTTAGGCCTTTTCTATATCTGCCCACCAGACTTGAGAGCCATCGTCATGCTCATCCACTCTCCAGATTTCGCTGCAACCTTTATCTCCGATGCTCTGAATTTATGCTCTGAATTTGTAGCCAACGCTCCACGCTCAAAGACACTGTATATGGGTGTGTTCATTACTCATAACAGGCAAATTTGGTCCTCTCTAGTGTCTCCTCGTTGGTGTTTGTGAGACAATTGTTCCTCATTTTGCAGCCTCATTTTGAGTGTTCGCATTATCACTCAAAGAATTGGCATGCAACGATGCATGCAGTTACTAATAGTTATCTCGAAAGATGCGTGAACATAGTTCTGCATCAATGTCCATTGATCTGTGAATTGTTGTACAGGACAAAACGAACAGCTCGCACTTAATGACTGGTACGCTTGAGGATGCAAAGAGTGGTTAATTTTAATGGTGCGTGATAATTTGAGCGTTGGCATACACGTTCAGTCTCAACTCAGATAGGCGTGAGGAAATGATATTTGTTTTCTGTGTAAATTGGTATAATTAACCGACTGCAAAACAGTATCGGCGGGTAAAAAAGTAGTTTTTATCGAACTCTAATTGTCATCCTCGGAATCTGACGTCTCGGGGGTATGGATGACTACATCACGCCTCGCACTGGGGGTTTTTCTTCTCCTTGTTGGAAGGCTACCAGCCGTTGGTTGGATCTGGCCCTTCGCAGTGTTCTTTACATGAACATCTGATCGTGGGGTAATGGTGATGAACTCTGCAAAACCACGACGCTCTCTTAAAGGGGTTTCGGATAATATGAGAGGAGGGGGTACGCGGATTAGAGGGAGGTCAATGACATCGGATATTAAGGATAAGAGAGAGAAAGAGAGGGCATCGGAGTAAGAGGAGGGAGAGAGCGTCATCGGCGAGTATTCATCATCAACATCGGAGGTGTATAGTGAAGAGGTTTGGGTGTTAATCATCGTGACAGATGCAAGTGACAGCAATAAAAAAGTTGTTGTGCAAGCGTTGGTTTGGTTGAGAGTGTATGAGTGTAAGTTGTATTGAGAGTTCGCTATTCAGGAGGGGCCCTCTTATATGGAGGTATTAGGGGCTTTCCTACCATTACTTCAGCGAGACTTGGTTCAGACCTCATCCATTCAGACATGTCTCAGCCTGTCTCGTGTCCTCGAAGCATTACAAGCGCTCCATAACTTCGAGAGTGAACATGATCTGAACTGGAAGTGTAAGGAAGGGTTCGACTGACGTCAAAAAGCAAATCGAAATAAAGCAGATATTATATCCTGCGTTGTACTCTGGCCATATGACGCTACACAATCGACCATCGCTGACCATCGTATGTTTCGAATTCGAATTCATCGGCACCCGTGAAAAATCTCTATTCATCCACCGTTCTGCAATATTTTAGAACTATGGAAAACCTTACACGTTAAAATCAAAAAGATACGCTGGGCTCTCATAACTTTGTCATGTTTGTCCGTCATCCAGCATGTCATTGTGTATCCAATCAGTCAGGGGAAAAACCCTAAATGCCAAGGGGTTCTTCGCAGTCTCATAGGGTCTCTAGTCATTGGAAGAATGATGTAGAAGTCTTTCACTGCAGAATAATCACGTCTCAACTCGGACTTGTAGTGCATATGCAGTTTCCGGGATGGGGAAGCTGAGATTGAACGCCTGTGGTGTCATGTTGCGTGCTTTGTTTGTATACTATCAGACTCATATTGATGATGTACACTTGCAGATGCTAGAGGAGACGTCGAGGAGCTAGTCACTCGATGGCACCATGCCTTGGGGCGCGGGCTGGCGCGGGGCAGGAGACAGGGACTTACAGTGCATTGGTATATAGAATGATGTATCAATTCACAGCTCCGTTAAGGACGCATACATCCCAGTCCTTGGTTCAATGATTCCAAAATTAATGCACACTAGCGCCAGCCATAAGCGATATTATCTCACTCCGTCAACCTTAGGGGAATGAAATCATGCTTTGGGTGTGAAGAGTACCATGAATCTGATTCAGTTGAATTGGACAAAGGAGGCAAGAAGAACTTCGTTGCGTTGGAAAAGGAGCGACCGACTCCGAAGGATCCGATCTATTGATTTTCCGTATGGGGTGCAGAAATTGGTTAATCTGGGTAGGCATCATAGTTGAAGATTTTAAACGCACGAAAGGGATGCTGGACGAAGCCAGGCTCAGCGCCTGAGAAGAGCTTGTAGATCTTTGTAGATGTATGCTAGTATTTGATACTTGAGTACACGGAACATAATCCCCACATAGCTGTACGGTGCTGCTGCTTATGGTTCGCTTTGCACAGGTAGCAGGAAGTATCAGCGTCAAAAAATCTGGACCAGCCAGCAATAATTATTTAATTATGTATCTGAAAGCTAGAGGCGGTCCTCCGGATCCATTTCTCTCCCCGACATGGATCGGTGTCGAAATATTGTATGTGTCATTCTCTCTCAAGTCCGATCGACCATTGATTTTATATAGAGCTACCTGAGGACAACAGTCCCAGAGAGGCCCATAAACGGCTGTTTCGACTATTGCTTTATGGCTCTGCAAGTTCATTGATCATGGACTCGGGGATTTTTTTTTTCGGTGAGTGAAATGGGAACCGGTTTTCTCTTTCTACATAAGTAGTGCAGCCCCGAAAGACTCCCGCAGAACGCGTTCCGTGAATGGTGAATGCATCATCAGAACAGTCAATTGTTAACTTTGCTTCGACTAAATCTGATGGCCCACGGTACTCGTGCTCTTTGTATACGGTATATATGCCATACGGGTTGTTCTTTGCTATACAGTGACACTCTTCGGATCTGCTGTTACAGTTTCACTACCGTGTCCTGTTATTGTTTCATTCCCTGCTGTGATCAGCTGGAAGGTTCTTGAAGGACAATCCCGTTAGCGCTTGTGGGCAAGAGGATGATATAAGAAGCCCAAGGTGCGTAGCAACCAGCAGTCCTCTTTCTCTCTCTCACAGCTCATAAACATTCGCTCAGTAACATAATGCCCAGCCCACCCAGGATTAGCACAATTTCCGGAAGACATACAGCATCAGAACCTTGCTCTCCTGTTGATTCGTCTCCAACTAAACACAGACACACAGACTCGGATCCCGCCTTCAAACTTTCCCTGACCCCTCCCACAGTCTACCATAGCCTGGCTTCCAGCTTCTCGTTCTCCACTGGAAGCCTTAATTCCGATCGATTAGGTTCCGCTGGCGGTGGTCGAGGTCGTAGTCTGCACGCACCGGTCCACATATCACCACCCGTCTCGCGCGATACCAGTGTCGGCTCACAAGACTCGACGGATACGCACGGCTCCTGGCGCAAATATTTTAGTCCCAGATCATGGAAGACCACACCGTCGAAGAGACATGCACCTGTTCCTAAAGAGCAGACCGATGCGTATTTGAGAACGAAAATGGTACGGTTTTCCTGTAACGTAACATCCTTGTTACTGATGATTCGTATCGTCAGCGCGTTCACTATGCTGTCAAATCAATCGGTGAGGTTGCCCGTACCGGGATTGAACTTGTTGCAGACACAGGGGAACTCATTCCCGTGCCTGGTCTCGCAACCGTCGCCAAGCTACTATCTAGCATTTGGGACGCGTTGGATGAAGTCGGTGTACGTCGCCTTTGTCTGACCACGACATCTATGCACGCTCTCATTACAGTCTTCAGTCTAATCGGCTTGCATGTCTACGTTTAGCTGGTCGCTGTGCCGACTTTCTTCTCGCAATATATGAGGAAATTCACGAGAGGGGGGATAGAGTCACTGCAGAACTTGCGAAACCTCTGAAGAAGCTTGAATCGTATGTCGGATGGACTTCGGAAACGTATAATCTCACATACTTTTTTTCTCGTAGTTCTTTCAACATGATCTTCGATCTTATGGTAGAACTCAAGGACCAACCTTTCTGGAAGCGCTGGCTTGACCGAGACGAGATTCAGGCGGATATTGAGAGATGCCACGAGTCACTGCATGATTGTCTGGTCCTCTTCAATGTCAGCCCACATATTTTCCATGATGGTTACTGTTATGACAATCATTAACCACTCTCGTAGATGTCTATTCTCACCCGTATCCTAAGCAACGTATCAAGCTCATCAAACCAGCCCGTCGAAGCCATACCAGGCGTCCTATGGTCCGGATCCAGAGACACGGCTCACGCAGAATTGGACCCAGTCGATCTCGACGAACCTTCTCTCGGCCGCCTGCCTAAATTCAGTTCTTCCCCTCCCTTGACAGACGACCTAGGAATTACTGATGCAGAACGAATCCGCGCTCGCCTTCGTGATCTCCAAAATCATCAGAACGAACTGGACAAGGCAGCGGATATGACTGACCTGCGCGCACTTCTGTCTACCGCATTAAATGCCAAGAATGACTTCGATATGCAGAAGGTGCTACAAGTAGCAGGAAAAGATATGCCTAAAGCCATTCGCACATTGTTAGGGGCGCTGGAAGGGAAAGGTCCGTATTGGAAACCTACACCTGGCTCAGCAATGCGCTCCGCGAATTTGAAGCTTCCGCACACGAGGGCGTTCACTTGGCCGTTGGACGAGAAGCAAGGTAGTGTGTTGGATGGAGAGCATATCGAGTCGGACATTGCGAGGTTGGTGCAGCGGACTGATACAGACCTCCCGAGCTGGACTATTGGCAAGTACGTCTATGAATTCATTTCCTGGGATCTTTCTAAGGCAAAATATTCTTTCAAACAGGTCCGATGTAGTATTCCAAGACCTAATAGGTCGAGGTTTTTTTTCCAACGTGTATAAAGGAACCTGGAGACACCGGATTATCGCCATCAAGGTCCTCGAACAGACTACTTCCCGGGATACATTCCTTTCGGAGCTTAATGTCTGGAAATCTCTCAATCATCCTAATATCTTACGACTGTATGGTGCAAGTGACTCTCACTCCGAAAGTATCGGTCCTCGCTTCTTCATCAGCCCGTATATGAGGAACGGTACCTTGACGGAATACCTGAAGCGGTTGGAATGGGACGGGGGCATGGATATGGGGACGTCTATGGCTTCAGAGGTGTATGGGGATAGCTCTGTTCCTGACTTGTTAAGATTTATGGAGGAGATTGCAATCGCCATGGAGTATATGCATTCTGCGGAGGTTGTTCACGGGGATCTCAAGGTATGTTTCTCTCCACCATCGTGGTTTACATCTCCCTTACCAGTGTTCTATGTTGTCTATCAGGGAGCAAATGTCTTGCTCGACAACGATTTGCGATGCGTATTGGCTGATTTTGGCCATAGTAAACGCGAGTCGGAGATTTCATACAAAAACGATAAGCATGCCCGTATGCTCCGTTCGTGCTAAGATTCTTAAACACTAAACACTAATGTTCAATGTAGATGGACTTCGTTGGCAATCACCGGAACTTATGGCGGAGCGCTCACTCATCTCAAAGGAGAACGATGTGTATGCGTTTGCTATAACCTGTGTCGAAATCGTGACTATGGGAAGCCTTCCTTGGCCGATGATAGCAGATGACGTGGTCAAGAAGCGCGTCTTGGGTACGTAGTCTTTCAACATTCCATTCTCAATATCGGGAATCATATCTTCCTCTGCTGACCCTGTTTCTCTAGATCAAAACGCTCGACCACCATTCCCATCAAAAATCGTGGACCGTTTGGGAATACGGGACATGCTTGACCGTTGCTGGGACGATGAACTCAAGGAAAGACCAACGTTTTCAGACGTTGTCAAACAACTTGAGAGTTTGAAAAATGGATTATCATTCTATCAAGTTCGATCGCCAACACAGTCACCTTTGTTGAATAGTCCTCCTCCAAGTCATCGTAGCCCGCACTCGGCGCCGGTGCAGTTACCGTCGTTATACTCAGATGAGCCACATGGAATGCACGGTCACGGGGAATTCGAGGGTCCCGAGTTGATGGTGACACCAGCTTCTACTGCACCTAGTCGGAGTAGCACTATACGGCCTTATGCCAACTTTGCCCGGTAACGACGTTTGATCTTGTGTTGTTCTTATCTCTTTGGTTCTAATACTTACACACGTATCCGCTCCCCTCTATCATTCCAGAGACACTTCCTAGTTCTAATTAGCACAAGGATTTTCCTACTCTCAAATGGACACCAAGGACACTGAACGTTAATCTACAAGGATCTCATGTAAGAATACGGATGATTTCATTTACACACATATCCTGCATTATCTAGCTACCGGAATCTTTGCCATATAATCTCGATGTGAAAATCCATCCTGCTTCACTTGCTAGTTGTCGTTGGTCGAAGAGATGTTTATTTAGGCCATTCGCTATTTACTGAGAACTCGGCACCTAATCAAGCTTAATGAGATTTTCCCCACATGTTCGGTGCGCCACAGCTCTGCTTGAAACCATGACTGCGCTGGTGGTGCGCCTCTATTATATTGTTACCTATACATACAGGAACCCATTTGCCACCGCAGCGCTCCACGCAATCTATGCCAAACGCGCCAAATGCGGGAAAACACGCTATTCAATCACGATCGGACTTCCCTACGTATACTTTACCAGGTCTCAGTCCAGTATAAATATTTCCCAGCTCCTCTCGCTAATATTATTTTCGACCTAAACAGCCATCATAGATCTAGTATTTGGATTTTTTAATGTCGCCCATACACGAGGATGCGGCTACTGGCATCCACGACTCTTATGACGGCGTCAACGGTGATGATTCGTACCTCGCCACCGACGGCCACGAAGATATCGACGATGTGCAAGCCTATCCGCTTATCAAACCCTACCATGATGCCGATAATTATATTCATCAAATCAAGAACAATGATAACGACGATCCAGAGTTCAAAGTCGACGACAATGAAGCAATGATTGGGCATGGCGAGTTTTTTGACGCCGATGGAGATGGAATCTTCTCGCCGTAATTTTGACTTACTCTTTTTTCTTCGGTCGTCTACTGAGAATCTCATAGCATCGACACCTTTAGAGGTTTCCGCGCACTAGGATACTCACTCGTAATCTCGCTATTTTCTGCCATGGTCATTTGCACCATGTCATATTCTTCCTTGCCTGCTGGTCACTGGCTTCCAGATCCGTTCTTCCGAATTAACGTAGATGGATTGCACAAGGCCAAACACGGGAGCGACAGTGGAAGTTTTAAGAGGGACGGCAGGTTCGACGAGAAGAGGTTTGATAAGTTCTGGAGGTAAACTTTGTGCCCATCTCATGAATGTTCATTTACGCTACGACATCTGCGCAGCTCGCACACGGACGCTCCTCACGAGGAAATCACTCCCGTCCAATTATATCACGCCGTTGCTGAAAGGAGACTGGCTGTAAGTAGGATTTACTCCTACTTTCTGCCTACCTTTGAGCGCTAACGTGAATTATTCACTCGTCGGCTCAGTATGATTTTTATGGGTGCGATGTTCAATCACCATGCAGCGCTCTTCGCTAACTCGTTGAATGCACAGCATGTTCGCCGCTGTCTTTGAGTGGTTTGCTACTTGGCTCCTTTTCGGATATCCTTCTTTCCGTTTCAACAGCAAGCTCGTGCTACATGAAATTTTCGGCTTGTTTGGAACGAATGGAAAAGCTGGAACCAAGGCCGATGATGCTATCAAGGATGCGAAGGAATGGGTAATTGGCACACTCAAGGCGGCTTGCAGAGGAGGGAATGTCAAGAAGGAAGATGTCATAGGATTGTATGATGTAAGTTCTCCCATTCATCTAGGTCGTATATCAGATTTCTCATAGACTCGGATGTCTCTCTTACAGGGAACAATCTTTTATACCGTCATGGACCGTCAATCTGACGCGGGTAATGAATGGGCGAAAGCCTGGAGGAGGAAGCATGAACGTAAGCTTAGTTTTTTTTCGCCTTTTGGGTCTCTAATTTTTTTCCTACCATTGGCCCTTCTACTTCTTACCTGTTTTTTCTGCCTCTATATACTGACGTAATCCAACCTCTGATAGGTACCTATGCAAATAAGAAGCTCAAGACCACTATGTCCTGAGTGGTAAGAAGTACCTCTAGATAT
This sequence comes from Lentinula aff. lateritia, assembly GCA_027886305.1. NCBI lineage: Eukaryota > Fungi > Basidiomycota > Agaricomycetes > Agaricales > Omphalotaceae > Lentinula > Lentinula aff. lateritia. The sequence continues at coordinate 75,171 of MU794995.1, read as the reverse complement.
AGCCAGTTATGCCTTTGAACTTTATGACGATGTACATATACTACGTACCAATCTGGATCTAGACTCCCTTTGTTACAAATGATTTCGATTCTGTAGATACGATATTTGATTGATCACTTATGCATGACTTCAGTGAGCTGAACTGGAGTTGCTTTTTTGGGAAATGATAAGGAATGCTTTGACATCGGGCCGGAATTAGTCCGATTGATTTCACGTGTGAATTTCCGAATTTCTAGTTCCGTCCTCTTTCCAGACTACCCAAGAACACTCCCTGCTATGGCTCTTCCACACGTATTGTCGGTCATCGGCGCAGGCCAAATGGGAATTGGCATTGCTCTCGTCGCTTCCTTGCGTGCCAAGATCCCCACAGTCCTCCTTTACGACCGGGATCCATCGCAAATCACTAAGGGTCTCGAGTTCATGGACAAACTCCTTGCCAAAGACGTGTCGAAAGGTAAAATCAGTGAGGATGACGCGAAGGCTGCTAGGGGAAGAATTATATCTATCACCTCATCGTCAGCTTCGTCCTCAACTTCCAAAAATGATGAATTCGGCTGGGCGCGGGAGCTGGGCGAGCGTGGGTCGGATATGGTGGTTGAAGCTGCTTCGGAGAGGCTGTCAATTAAGGAAGGGATATTCCGTGCTTTAGCGAAAAATTTGTCTAAGGATGCGGTGCTAGCGAGTAATACGAGCAGTATTTCTATCACGAAATTAGCTGGAGCCGCAGTGGAGGGTTTGGGTAGCAGTGTCAGCAAGGCAAGTGAAGAAGGAAAGAGCTGTGCGGGACGTGTGGTTGGTGTACACTTCTTTAATCCAGTCCCGGTGATGGTGAGTCGTCATGGTCTTATAGACTTCAGAGAACATGAATTTGACACAAACGTAGAAATTATGCGAAGTAATACCCGGGCTGCAGACTTCAGACTCAACACTTGGACGGGCAAAGGCGTTCGCAGTCGCGTGTGGCAAGGGTGAATTTGTATTACTCTATTTCAAAGCTTTTCGAAGCTGGAATTAAGTTGTAGAGGTATCCACATCGAAAGATGTTCCCGGATTCGTCTCGAACGCGTTACTCATGCCATTCCTCAATGAGGTGAGGACATCTTCCCTTCTTAAAAGTCTTAACTTTCTGACTAGTCGGATAGGCCATTATGTGTTTAGAATCAGTACGTCCATTTTCTTTGACGATCAAAATTGCCTTATGCCTTGCCTTCGATGCACTCCGCTTATATTTCTGGTCGCACCGTAGGGGACTGCAACACGAGACGACATCGACAAAACCCTCCGTTTGGGTATGGGCCATCCCATGGGACCATTACAACTAGGTGATATATTTGTACGACTAAAGAATGAATGGATACTAACGGCTGCTCATGCTTTCGTCTCTCGTCACAATGAATTACAGCTGATTTGTGAGCGCTTTGTCCTATTTACTCTGTTCTGCTCATTTTGCTTTCTTCATTCATTAAGCATCGGCCTCGATACATGTTTGGCTATTCAAGAAACACTTTATGAAGGTACACACGACTCGAAGTATCGCCCAAGTGTCTTGCTGGGGCGGATGGTTGACGCTGGATGGTTAGGGAAGAAGAGTGGTAAGGGATTTTATGAGTATTGAATAGCTCAATACGTAAAAAAAACTATCACATTCAAGGATCTTGAGCAACTATATATGTATAAATCTGTTTGCCATAAATGCTAATTTTTTGTAATCCAATGTGGTGTAGTGGCTAACATTGCTGTCTTTCATTCATTCCTTCCTTGTTACACAGCAGCCCGGGGTTCGATTCCCCGCATTGGAATTTTGCCCAACTATCATAGTATGTGTATTTTCTTCTTCTGCATCCTTTTCCGATTTCTTCGTTGTCAAAATGCCAGTAGAACTTTTGATTCTAGGAGCAGGATGGACTTCGAGCTTTTTACTTCCGCTTTGTCAACAGCACCATCTTTCTTTCGCAGCTACAACGCGCTCGGGGCACAACTCCACGATCAAATTCCACTTTGACCAGAGCTCTGACGATTCGGAACCCTTCAAGGTTCTTCCGGACGCGAAAACTATCCTGATAACATTCCCAATAACCGCACGTGGGGGTTCTCAAAAACTTATTCAGCTGTATAAGAGTACTCGTGCAGACGACTTAAATCCAGCTTTCATCCAGCTCGGTGCCACGAGCATTTGGGGTGTAAGCACATCTAGCTATCATTCGGGACCTTTTCGTGCTTACAATAATCATATGTGATATGCAGGAGCAGGGACTTCGCAGACACAAAGATGGGCCAAATCCCAAAGTGATTACACCAGCAGAAAACAAATGGTACGACAGACACAGCTCGTATAACTCTAATGAACGTTCGGATGCCGAAGATGAGTTGTTGGCCTTGTCTCCCGAAGCTCCAACGACTGTGTTGGATCTTGCTGGTCTTTATGGAGGGAACAGGACGATGAAGAGATGGGTTGGAAAAGTGGCGCCAACAAAAGAGATTCTCAGAAACAAAGTACGTTTATTTATTCACTTGCAAATGTTACGAGACTGATTCATTAACAGGGAAGTATACATATGATACACGGTATCGACGTCGCTCGAGCGATAATCGCAATTCACAAAGATTTTTCCAAAGCAGTTGGTCAGCGCTGGCTGCTGACAGATGGACGTGTCTACGACTGGTGGGATCTCGCATCTGCCTGGGGCTCTGGTCCAGGAGATGCTGACAATTCAAATCTCGGACCTGATTCCGAGAGTTGTGGACCACAGGCAGCTTGGGTTCGTGAACTCATGCGCGAGACCGGTGTAAGGGCACTTCCTAGAAGCAACGAGACTCTTGGGCGTGCGTTGGATTCGAGAGAGTTCTGGGAGACATTTGGGATCACACCTTTGAAAGGGCGGATGGAAGAATGATTAAGGAATGACCAATGTACTATTGGGACCGTTTAATCCTCTTGGGCAATTCTTGGAGCTTCTCAGGCCAGAACACAAAGACCTATTTTGCTATCTTTCACCGTTCCTTCCGCACAAGTAGTCCGAAAAGCGCGTCTTAAAATTTCACCCCACTGATCATAAACGTCACTCTGCCTAGACACGATCGCTTGTTCGATATGAATGAATTCGCCCGTAGCTATCGAAGAATCAGCATCGGTTGTGCAGACACTGCCGCCCGGAACGCCGTTAATCAATCGACCAAAAACGTTGCTCGTAGCGGTCAAAACACAGGTTGGATCGTCGGAAGGGAGTGAGGCGTTCCAATTAGGAAACATTATTCTTGCTATGTCGCGAAGTCGGCGAGCAGGGATATTTAGTGAATGATCTTCATACCATGACAGAGATGAATCGGAATTTCCTGGCCATGGGGAACGTAAATGATCAGTCAAAAAAGCTTGAGTCGGACCTGAATATTAATGAATCGAGACCTACCGAGACCACTCGAAATGAACATTGTATCCGCTACACAAGACGAGGCAGCTTTTCCGTGAATTTGCACGTATGCACAAGTCTCTGAAGGACATCCGCCATGCGCATTTTGCCATTCTCGGATTACCAAATTAGCAACACTGAAAGGTTCGCGCTATGAAGATAGCCTAGTAAGATGAATATCAGACGATTTTCATTACTTCAAGACATACCACATCATGAGCAGGATCAGTTTTATAAAAAACTTTCTTGGCTCCAGCTGGAATTATACAATTCGTTTGCACCGCGTACGCTGATCGGAACCGACCAGAGATGAGCAAACTATGTGCTCCTGAGAGCGTGAAAATCGCTCCGGCTTGTTGTGGCGTATTGATATCAGCCTGAGGATGAGGCGCTGAAAGGTGAATGTGGCGGGAGATATCTTTAGCTGAAGCGGGTACGACCATCAGCCCCCATCCTTTCGTATAGTTACTGTACACGCTTGCGGTAGTCTCAGAAAGGACGCAGAATGTCCTGTTGACACCAGCATCGGGAAAGGTTGTGACAGCGTAGATGTGCTCCAATGCCGAGGGCAAGGTGATATCAGCGCAATCATTTGCATTCGCATTCAACATGGAATATATCACAGACGTCCATGCTAAGTTTTCTTCATCCGTGGGCTGAGCAGCAGCGTAAGAAGAGGCATCGTAGAAATCTGGGGACACAGAAAACGCGTCAAGGCAGTCGATAAGGTCGTTCAACGTGTTATGGGCTAAACAGTCTTTTGGTGATGATTCCGGCACTGAAGCGGGATTGTCCAAGTATAGGCCCGCCCAGTACACCACCAGTAAGACGAACATGACGTTTACGGAAAGCATGGCGGAGTCGTAGACGTATATAGAGCACCAGAATAGAATCGGCTACTAAGATTTGAGAATCATTAGTTGTCTTCTCTTACAAAGAGCTTGTAATAAACTTTACAAAAGGATACAAAAACTTGTTTGCGGTTACTTCATGGATGAGCAGTGGTAAAGAACAGTGACCATGTTGAAAACAATCCTCGTTGGTGATGGGTGACAAGCAACAATTGGAATCTCCTCAAGATCGCCGCTCCCAATTTCCGGGCGCTTAAAATGAAGATGTTTGAGGATGATGTATTGCGATAAAAACCTAGGTCTAATTATCCTACTGTAAGTGAATCGCTAGCAACTAAAGAACCCCTAGGATCATTCGTTGCTGGTGTATTTGAGTCAAAACTAACTTCCTCGAAAAAATCAGGCGGCGATCCCGAGAGTCTGAGCACTTTTGCTTTAGCCTCCTGCCATGACATGGGCACTTCCTGAAGAGAATATTTATCCAGATCAATATTCTGAACAGCTAAATGTTTATCCAAAAGTTTTATAAAAGCCCGTCCTTTCTCAGAAAGAATAAGGGCTGAAGTCGGCGCACGTTCATCTTCCAGATAGATAATATCCGTGATGGACGATGCGAAGCTGGGAATGAACTCTCGCTGAAGTTCCTCACTTGTGCGAGAGATCCATGCTTCAAAGTCATCAACGATACAGATGCTTTGTTGTCGTATAGCGGAATCCGGATGTCGCCAAAGATCTCTACATACGATCATGAGCGGGTTCATGTCGAAGAGAGTGATACGGTCGTCGGCGCAGTAACATCTAATGGTTGCGATTATCTGTTGTAAGAATTCCAGATGGAGCTGCGGCGCTTGTCCTGCAGGTTCCGAGTAAGACGCATTATCCCTGATCAGAGGCGCGATGAGTGCATACCATCTCCAACAAAATCGAGAACTGCCAAATGCCAGAACGATTTGAGCGCATCTCCGACCGTGCGGTCTTTGTGAGCAGGAGAGTTGATCTGTCGGAGGAAGAGCTCTGCAAGAAATTTTCCGAGATCCAGATCCCAGGCTGAATTTTTGAAGAAATGGTAGTAGATCGAATCCCGTGAATATGCTCCTATCCAGCCTGTGGCAAAGGCCGCTACATCCACAGGAAGGTTCTGGAAACAGTGAAACATATGATTTGCCATAACACTGCTATCGCAAAACGTCTTGACCATCCAACGAAGTCCTCGTAAGAGGAAAATGCTGTGCTGTACCCGTCTCAAAGGAGAGTGATTGCGGAGTAAAAACAAATCACTCGAGGCCCAGCTTTGGAAGGGATCGTGCCCACCGAGTGAAAAGAACGTCATCAGTTTATAGAAGAGCCAAGCTTGGGGAGACTTGTATGGACATATATGAGCTTCATCTTCGTCAATGGAAGATGAGAATTTAAAGAGGTAATAAGTAGGAAGAATAGTGGTCAAAAAAGGAATTGAGAGGCTGATGGCAGCGGCAACAGTGCAGATAGCAGCAACGACCACATTAAGCGACCACAGAAGGTCGAGTAAGCCATAGAAGAAAAGGACCAATGCCAACTGTAAGATGAGGGGGAGAGAGGCTAAAAGAGCAGGAATTCCCCATTTTTCTAGACTCTCGAAACGGAGTTGTCGAAGCTCCAATGCTTCCTTCGAAGAAGAGACAGGAGTGTCGCGTCTGTGCTCCCGGAGCCATTGCTTGCAAAGGATTCCGAGTAATACTGTAGATAGACTGAATATAAGGCTCAAGAACCAGACCGCATTGATACGGACAGCCGAGGCGGCGCTGAAATCTTGTTGAGCACTCGTAGAAATTTGGGTATTCAACTGAACCGCGATATGTTGAAGCAGCTGCAAGTTGAAATCTAAGTTGTTAGGCTGTAACCATTTGTAGCTTTCAATTATGAAAGCGGTCACAGCAGCAGAAAACAATCCTGCCTATTTCAGCATTAGCAAACGAACGATTACGCTCGTTGGAATTCGGACCGCTCACAAAGACTAGGAGAGTATCGACGTCTTCTTTCCACCCTCGACACATTTCATCGTCATACAGGTCCACGCGTTTCATGCTTTCCTCCCAAGGATCTCCGCGTCGTTTGGGAGAAAATCTATAGGGATCACCTTCTTGCCATAAACGCGCCTTTCATACAGAGTTGAAATCGGGTGCAACGGAAATAATAAACGAAACGCGCACCACTTCTCCGGGAAATACGGAGCCGCAATCTGCTTCTCCTCGGGCAGCGTTCTCCACCCCTCCGCTGCTGGAGACTTGTATTGGGATAGTTTTGATGCTCGCGGTTTTCTTGCTCTTGAGGGACGAAGCCCTTTCTCTACTGCCAGATCTAGTAAAACATTCCCAATATCGGTTAATCACTCTTTCGAAAAAGAAAGATTATGATGAAGGCTCGCCGGCTGGGCATCCCGAATTATTAGTTGATAATGTTCAAAGTAGCTGTGGAGTGTGTAAGATATGGGAGGGAGATTTCCACAGAATATCCATCGCGAAGCGCTCTTGAAATACCATCCTGAACGTGGAATCTGGGAGCAGAGTTGCAGTAACCGGGCCTGTACCCGACACTCCCCGATACGTTATAGTGAGACTCAAGCTCGTCGTCGATCGTAACGTAATCATATCTCCTCGAGTTTTTCATTCTTGTGTGCTTCTTTGGCTTCATGTCTCGGTAAGGGAAGTAGATTCGTCAAACCCAGGCTACGAATCAATTCAGATGCTGCGAGGATAAGGACATGTTTTCTCTGTATTTACGTACATAGACCAACCCCAAAAGTCACTGGTGAGAATCCTGGATCTGGGCGCGCCGTTTTCATAGAACGCGTCGGCCGCGAAACGGCTTTGAGTATCGTAATTGGCTCTGCCTCTGTTGACTAGTTTTGGGACTAGGGATTAAGGATACCGACTCGTATTAAGCCCCCACTTGCGGCTGGGTACAAACACCCATGTAACGACGCATGTGCGCAGATGAATACAATTACATACATGTACTCTGGTTTTTTGAAAGCGGGCACGACGATTCGCGGTCCTATCATGAACAATTGAAGAATGGTTCAAGAACTTCCTCACTCCGAACGTGCTTACCTGGTGCTTCATTGTCATCTTCTGACAGCTATTAAAAAGCAGAAGGGAATAGTCCGGTCGCATATCCAAGCGGAGGAGATATTTCGACCCTTGTCCGATGAGCAGGGAGGTCATTTACACGGTGTGATCCCGAATGAACAGCTAGATAGCAGCGAAGTGGAAGCTACGGTCTGACACGGTGTACATGGACTCTGTATAGAGCCAATCCAGAATTTGCACATGACATCAGGAGAGAGACTTGGAAAGTCGTTACACAAAGCACCTTGAAAAGGATTCTCATTCCCACTGAATTGGTAGATCCTACTCCGAGGCCAGTCTTTCCATCTTCAAATAAGGTAACGACGCTTATATTGCATAGAGCATGGCTGAGGGGGGGAATTTGACTCGCATGTAAATAGCAAGGCTAATTTTCATAACTTCTTCCAGAGATCCAAGACGTTTATAGGACGTGAGAGAGCGGTATCAGTCTGTATATGTTCTTTCGAACTCGAAATACAGGCGATCAAGGCACAAAGTGCCTCGGGTGGAGGAAGCTGGAGGAGTTTAAGAATCGCCGGGATAACATTGAGACTTTGAAAGTTATGCCTTTCAAATGATCGGAGGAGGAGAAGAGTAGAAGAAACCCGATTCAATGAACAACGCATAGAGAAAGTCAACGGATAAGCTCACTATGACCGTATCTTCATTCTCGAAAATATAAAACCATAATGATACTGACACGGGGCGGAAACTAAAAGGTGTGATCAGGACATTTCCGACAGAAACTTTATAAACTTTTCATAAAACGTACATGGCCGCTTGAGATGATTGAGCCTTCAGTCAATTGGATGAAAAATGAGCTGCGCCGAAGATTCAGTGTGGTGTGACAACCATTTGGTCGGAGGAGGTGGTAAGCCAGGATTTGTAGTTTTGGTGAACCATGGGTGGGCGGCGACAGGCTTGTAGATTTGACCGCGATAAAGCAAACGAGTCAGTGTTGAGATTGACGGCGACTAGTTGAAAGACTATGTCATCCATCCGCCGCCATATATATACTTGCTCATAGTCTGTGTTGTAATACCCTTTATCGACTTTTGCTTACTCGCTTATCGATGAAAGATGAAGAAGCGGTCCGCTGAGGGCCGGCTATTGTCCTACCCTTAGTACCTCACTTCACTGTGTCTACCGTTTCTACTAAGCTACAGTGCAGCGAGCGATAAGTCCTTGTGCTCTCCAGTGCTCTCTGCTGTACCATGATAGATCTAGACTAGAATCGAACTAACCTCCGATGACGATCAGAGTAGCAGTCTGCCTTCCCAAGTACGGACTCGGATGAATGCGGCCACGAAGAAAAATTGGCTGGCATTTTTCCTGATAGTTTCCAACTTCCAGACATGCTGCGCCAGGCCAGGCTTTCGCCTTTTGAATTTATCTCATCACTGTGACTTCGCATCAACGAGATTTCTTATCAAAGATACTTCCCAATCCTATCCCCAAAGCGGTGCCCTTTTCAAGCTTTACTCATCAGTATAACTGGCTCACTTCACCTCACTAAATTTATGGTGTGGGGAGACTCAACCTCACAATTATGAGACTGACGAGGGTCTGTATGAGTATCAGTGACTCCCGCCGGCCTTCCTCGGGCCGAGGTGTAGACAAGTTCGAAACGCGTCGAAGGTTCTTGAAGTCCCCTTCACGAACTTGAACATTAACCACCATCTGCGCCATTTATACCACTAACCCCTAAAGGCCTCACTTCACATACTGATCTTGCCAAGTGCTTGTTCAAGCGCCTGTCGTTCAAATCATTCTACTCTCAAGATCAAGATGTAAGATTGACGCGTCTGAAAGATTTCAAATCAGGTCCTCCATCATTGATCTCTCCATCTAGTCCTCAAGGCTTTACTCATTATTGACGTTCAACCAAGTCAGAATTGAACCTATCATTCCCTGGGTTTTCCTTTGACGTAATTAAATGCATTAGAGGGTACATATATGCACCTTATGACCTTATTGTGAGTGAATGAGTGTTCTGCCAATAAGCATAAGTGTTAGTTCTTCCTCTTGAGAATCTTGAACTTGAAATCTTGAACTTGAAATTCGAAGCTGTCTGATTGTTGCATAGCCATGATAAATTGCACTAGTCTTCTAAGGATTTATCTATCGATTCAACTGGTTGCCGCTTCATCCGAGTTCAGGCAAGGGCAACGATTCAAGCTCAAGTTTGACTCTAGGACAGCATCCTTTTCCATTCTGTTCATTGAACATAAGTAACCAGCGAGCTCAACGCACACATCGTAGGCTCGCCGTAAATGTTCCCCACGCCCCTCCCACGTGTTGTTCGGTCGAGAACGTTTTCATCATCATACGTGATTCTGTTGACTCACGATCTATTTCCGACCTCACATATAACCTCCCCTCCAGCGCCACAATCTGCTCTCCCTTCGTCCACAATGATGATTCCGCAGGCAAAACCTCTATCCACTACATCCCACTCGACGTTGAAGGGACCTTCGCTTCCTCCTTCCAGACAAGAATCGCCTGATTTTGACTGGTACAAAAATCTCATACAGAGGAGGGCTACTATGGCTCCTTTAGAGTCGAGCCCGTTGTCAGACTATGACTGTATCCTGCTGAGCTCACCGTATAGCGCTCGCTCGCACATCAGTGTACGGACACCTTCTCCATCAACAGAATCTCAACGTCCTATAGACCGTAGCACCACCATCTATCAACCTCTTACAGCTATCAGACCCTCTTCTGGTCACAGGTCATCAGATTCGAATCCTGAATCATTGCTGGAAGATGTAGAACGTGGGAGAAGACCCCATGTACAACCAGTGACAAGTAGGATGAGGTCTCCTGTACCTATCGTACTACCCTCTCCTGAACATACTTGGTCACCAGTGCTAATTCGACCACCGTCATACAGTTCGCTTGACAACAGACTTACTGGTCTGACAGCTACCACCGAGCAGCGTGGAGCAAGTCCTATCTCTCGGTTGTCGACGCCACAATCGTTGTACGAGAGTAGGCCGAGTACGGCTATGCAAGAGTTGCCACTCAACGAAGAGCGCACGAATGAAGCTAGTATTCATTCTTCATCGATTCACAGTTTGCGTCTTCCTACCTCTATCTCGGCTGTTCGCTCTCCGTCTCCAGTTTACACTCGTAGTTCTTCTGGCTCTGTTCGTTCGCAGTCTCCCCCAGCTGTCATTCATGTCCTCGATAACAACCCCTCTACTCGTACCTGTTCTCCTTCTTCTATCCGGGCTTGGACCCCACCTCCCTTCGGAAACACTGTTCCTCATCCATTTGTCTATACTCCCGTTCCTCCTTCTCCGTCTCAATCTTTTACGAGGTATCATTCCCCAAGGTATTATTCCCCAAGGATTACCCATTCCTCGACTCTGCCTGCCGTCTTCACGCCATCGTCTGCACCAGAGCTCACACCTAGGTTGCTGGGAGAGCCTCCGCGTGTGATCCCGCCTATGTGCTCGTATCCCGGCGTGCCCTCTCTCGTGTCCCGCATGCACGACGGCACTGGTATCGGTACAACCAAGAACGATCATACTGGTTCTGATCTCAATTTCACTCCGTGGATCCCACCGACGCCGCCACCAGTAACCCCCTCTGTGACGTCTACTCTTCTGCATCGCCCACATGATCACACATGGACAGGCGCGAATTGGGGTCCAGGTCAGAAGGGCCGTTTCAATCCTAACCATAATTCTCCATGGGTTCCTCTCCGCCCACCAATTGCTCAAACTCAAGGCGTAGTGAATGCTTCGAGTTCACCCAATCCGCATCATCAATCTTCTCAGTTTTCTCAGGTCACTCCCTACGGCTTATGGAATTCTCCTTTACAGCCGTTCATTCCTCCTGTTATTCCTCCTCCTCCACCTGATACGCCAAAAGTCAACGGTAGTGGATGTGCCTGTGGTCCTCGCGCTGGTTTCAGTGATGGTCGTGTCGGCGGGGTCTTTGGTGTTGGTGGTTACAGTGGTTTCGGCAATGGCCCCAGTGGTGCTGTCTGGCCTGTAACCCCCTCCTTCCCTGCGCCATCTCACCCGTTCCCATCTACGTTCCATACGATTCCATCTGTACCACCCTCATTGCCTAGCTTTTCTCATGGGTCGCCCCGGTTTCCGCCAGGATTTATCCCAACCAGTCAGGTGTCTCAGATCCCTGAACAACCAGAGGCACCAAATGTAGTACCTCTGTCTCCCAAATATCATCATAGATATTACTTCTACGATGGGAGTGTTATCATCTTAGTAAGTCTTCATTTATGTGTCACATCGAGTCCTGCTGAGGTTATATCTCTTTCTTAAAAAGGTTCACAATACATTGTACAAAATCCACCAGTGTTTCTTTCGGCATTTCACACAATTACAGCTTTTCCATCACAGCATGCAACAGGGCTCTACTCGGAGTGTCGACCCTCGGTTTGAATCTGTGTTTTCTATCGCAGAGGTCTATGGTAGCCAAACGATACAGTTACGTGGAATTGAGTGTCGGCAGTTTGACCTTGTTCTCTCGCTGTTTTATCCAATGTACGCCATACCCAACAACTGCTTGTTTTACCATTCACCTGTTGTAACACACCTTATTTTTTTTTCTTACAGTGATCTTCTTGAACCCCAACCCAACACATTCGCCGACTGGTCCGATATACTCCACGTCGCTCACACCATCGACATTGCTCCAGTCCGTACCCTCGCCATCTCCAAAATATCTCAACTTGGACCCAAAGTTGTACCCCCCGTCGACAAAATTGTGTTGGCGGACAAGTATGGTATCAAAGAGTGGTTTTTGCCGGCGTACATGGAATTGGTTGGACAGATGGAGGATTTGAGTGTCGAGGAATGTGAAAAGCTTCCTAGTGGTGGTGCATTGTTAGTCGATACATTGAAGGATGAGGTGAAGAAACAGATCAGGATGATGGTCGAGGAAGACTCGATGTATCTGCCTATGTGATAAAATCCTTTTTCGTTTCTTGATTCTCGGTCGCAAGAGTACAATTGTACAATATAACTGTCATCTGTTCGTGATTTCTCGAATACAAGTAGTTTTTCTGGTAAAATAGATGTTACTGCTGAATCGAGGGGGACTGTCCAAGTAGTTTGTACATGTACATGTAGCATACCGCCAAATTATAAAAAAAACTATATCGAGATAGTAACTAAGTCATCCGACCAGCCTGGTTCGAACAGGCGACCCCAAGATTTGTACCCGATTACAGTCTTATGCTCTTCCAACTGAGCTATGGTCGGCGTATGGTCACCTCGTGAATGATTAAGCTATATGTAATTTGAGATTGTGTAGGGCAATTTCATTCTAATTTCACTGATTCGAGCGCACCATCGTTGTCATAAACAGTTACGCCCTCCCTGAGCATTATTTTGGGGGTTCCGCTCTCTGCTAGCGCCGGCGCGGACGCGTACATTTGTTCTTTCAAACGCGATCTCGAACTTTGAAGTCCTCAGGCCAGACAAATTGGTTGACTCATGCATACTTAGATACTGCTGTGAGCAACTTTGATCGAAGTTCCATGATGTTCAAAATGTATATATTATACATATATACAACATAAAATGTAGAAATGGGCTGTGTCCAATAATTCCGAATAAAAATTCCGCGTCCGAAAACCAGAGAGAGATGCTCAATAGCCGCAACAGCGACCTGTACTAACCTGATTTGCAAGCGAGACTCGGAATGTACTTTCAAAGCTCAATATACTGTCGTCGGTACTGCCAATGCGTTTTCAAGGTGGATTTCCAAACAGTGATATGCTGAAGAGTCCAATGAGAATACGTCCGAGAACGCATCGCGACGAAGAAACGTCTCTTCAACGCAGTAAGGAACAGTCATGATTTTAACCGGAAATGTATGAGAAAATTTCACGTACGATCTGAGCAGGACTCTGTCTCCTCGTCATTGTAACTCTAGACAACAAATACTCCGCCATCTCGTCCTTGTGAGGCACAGCATCCTTTACCTTCAGATCTAACTGCTGTAATGTAGGCAACGTCTCCGCAAACAGATCCACCAGTTCTGGGCAAAGCGACACTGGACCTAGACACAATACTGACAGCTTTGAAGTCTTTTCCGTTCGGTATCCTCTTTCGAACGATGACAACTCTTTCATCACGGCAACGACTTGACTGAATACCATATGGTTTCCGCTCAAGTCTAGTGAGGTCAAAGTATTGGCAAAGTGCCGTACAAGAAGGCAGAAGCTTTCAGTATGGAAGCCTGGTGTTAATTTCAGGGAGCGAAGTTCGGGGAGACTGACTTGTGACAGGAATGACTGGATCCAATCTTTGAAAGACTCTTCCCAAGGGAGGCCGTTGTCCACGAAACGAAGGTTCATCGTCAACGTACGCAGGGAGGGGCAGTGGCGAGACATCCATTGCGAAAGACAGGAGGGTTCACCGAGGTGGGGAGTCGAAGTCGGGATGGAAAGGGAGAGTTCATGTAATACCGGATATCGCTGAAGAGACCGGAATAGCGGTGTACAGTCCAACGCGTCTGAAGATGAGAATGAAAAACATCTTATCGAACTTCTATGCCGATTGAGGAACGAAGTCAATGAAGCGAATATTGCCTGTTCGCTTGATCCATTTGGAGCTGACTGAGTGTGCAGATGGTCGCGTCTGACCGAAATGTTCAGTTCTTCGAATTGAGGAAGCACGTCGCCGAAAGACAGAAGTGATTCCAGCTTCTGCAAAGAAGCCTTTAGAAAAAGCTTTCGCAGATGCAAACTTGCGAGTAATGGAGCGCGCAGTATATCGATAGGAAGATTGCCGAGATTTGGTAGTTCAAACCAAATGAGGTGGTATTCGACGAGGTTCGCGAAGGAGCTAAGGAGGAGGTTCGCGAAGGAGCTAAGGAGGAGGTTCGCGAAGGAGCTAAAACACCCTTTCACTGAAGAAAGAGAGTGGTGCGGGATTACATCAGAATCTTTGGGAATTTCGTCGCTGTGTTCGGAAAGAAGTTCTTGGATCAAGTACGGCCGCACCCGCAAAACCCGAACACAATCTTGTATAGGTGGAAATCTATGAAGCTGAATTCAGCCAAAGGTCCTAATCAAGGTATAAGACGCACTGCAAACTTTCAACTAAACGGAGCATGCTGTCACCCATCTGAAAGAAGTTTATCTCCTTGTACCGTTCCGTCATTGCCGCATAGAAGAAAGTCCGGTTCACGTTCATCAGATCCTTTGATATGGGTCGAGGAACGAATTGGATAATATGGAGCCATAACTCTGCTGGAATTTGTGTATGCATGTCGTGCAGAGTATATAAGCTGTCTTTACTTATCAGAGGATGGGGGAAAGGAGGATGTCAAATCGCACCTTGAGCGCTATGTAACTATGTGTTCTGCCTATCTATCCACCGACCCTGATGAAAGCCCACGTTTCCAAAACGGTCCACGTAAACCGAAACCAGATGCGAACATTGTTTAACGCTAGCTGACGTTTTCGTACGTATTCGTACGTGCAGAAATGGACTTCTAAAATCAGGACCAAGTGCAGAGCAGGGGAAATGGGACCTACATGGGAATGCAATCCACTTAGAGAGATTTGGAATGGAAAACTTGGGGGTTAAATCCTATGTACTTTCTTCCATGTAAAGTCCACACATGTCATTATAGATGGACAATACCATACATGGATTAGGCACCCCGGGTATGCTTCTGGATGAGAGCGTGTAACAAAATTCAGATGATTTTGGCCGTCCACCTGTAAATTATTATGTGTGATGTTGGACAGATTACTTTTGTCTTGCGAGGATGCCCGGTCGTTCAATACCGTTTATGTAAAGAACAGTAACGAATAGGCGCCAAGGCGTCAAAGCTCCATCTCTTTTTCATCACCTTGTATGCAACCAGTTGAACAAGAGCTCGTATAATGTGGTTAGTATTTGTCCCAATATCCCTTCTCTCAATCATCTACTGCCTGGAAGTCCATCCCAAAACTAAATATCATCCAGACATACCGACTTCCATTCCCTCGTCTTCTCTCCATCTTTCCGTTCGTACCTCCGATGTAGATGAATTATATTGTACCGACCAACCATTTACTTCACACAGTAAACACATTCTCAACGCTCAGGTATCCATCCGTGCACCGTGCTGCAAGCAATGGTACGACTGCTCCGAGTGCCACGCTGAGAAGCAGACACACAAGCTGGTCAAGACGATGGAGATGGGATTTATGTGCAAGAAGTGTAAGAAAGCCTTTTATAAGGATATGGAGAAATACGAGGAGAGCGATGAGTTTTGTCCATACTGTGATAATCATTATGTGAGTGTCCTGTTCAATCGTGTCCTGTTTGATTTCGCGAACGTTGGCTCAAAAATCGTTGATTTATTTTAGGTGATTGAAGCTAAGATACCACACGCAGTTGTCGGTGTCGAGGGTGAAGACGCACGGATAGATGCGAGGTGCGTTTGTTCATTGCGTCCTATATGTATCTGTATCCACGCCAATCTGACTATGTGTTGTAGGATGCTCAAGGACGAACGCATGAAAGCAAAAAACAATCATTCCGTTTTCGAGCTAGATCCTGACGAGGAAGCTGCTCTGCTAGACTTCTAGATTGCTTTTGATAACCCCGCACGTAACTCGACCGACCCACTCGACCAACCTCAGCTAATTAACCTTGGTCAACTAGTGCAGATGATTCGATCACATAACTCAACCAGCCCACAGTCCTACTCTACCTCTCTACATATGCGCTCCTTCATCATGTGCTACAGTCTCTCGAGCCTGTAAATATCAATTGCGTTTCTGTCGTACGATGAAATTCTTTCGAAACATTTCAGTGCTTGCCTCAACAGAAACCTTTGACAATCCCAAGGATGATCATGCCAAGGTGCTTACCTTCAATTCCTAATTATTTTTCTCTCAGCTGCATCCTCTCCCTTTGGGCGAATACTCGCAGCTCGACGCGCACCAAGGATCCTGGTTTTGATGGTTGGTTGGTGGTCAGTTTACAAACCTTTCTATTCTGGTTATCTGTCTGGCCGGCTATCAATCCTCGGTAGCTTTTCGTGAAGGTTGTGTTCATCATCAGATGAACACACCGTTATGATCCATCTCAGGTGATTGAAGTCAAAATACCCTAAGCTGTCGGCGGGGTAGACGGTTTAAACATAAGGATCAATGCGGGTACGGCTCCCACTTTTCTATTTTCATTTCTGCTTTTCCGCCTATCTTCTCAATTCTCTATACACCCATTCATCTATCTATCCATCCATCCATCTTCCCATTTTGCCTATCTACCTCTGCCAATGCTCTCATTTTGCCTATCTGCCACATTTTATATTATTGCAGTGCACTAGGCTGACTTCCGACGATCTAGGATGATCAAAGCGACAAACGCACGCGTAAAATTTTCAAAATCAATCATTCCGTGCCCGCTGTGGACTCTAAAGGAAGCAGCGTCTGGAGCTCTAGATAATGTTATGGGTACTCAGGACCAACAGCACACTGGCACCGACCAGCAGATAGGTCAGTCAGTCACCATCTACCTCATGATTTATGCTACAGTCCTTCGAGTCTGTAAATGTCGTACTCCACTTCTTCGTATGGATGAACCTTTTGTTCGAACAAAATTCAGTACACAATCGAAAACAGACGATAACGAGGATGAACCGCTCTTTAGGCTCACCTTCTTCAATTCTTGGACAGCGTTTCTCAGCTGCACCTTCTCCCCTTGGTCAATCACAATCAGCTCAACACGGTCTTCTTCTATACAAACCAACTGTCCCGGGGACCCGATGGCTGGGTGAGCTTCTTCTGTTGGGTGATACTGACCTGTAGAAAGACAACGTCGTCGTGAATATTTTCGTTAGCTCTAACATACATGTGGCGTTACTTTACTTAGCGCGGTACTACTGACCAGTTCCCCGTGAAATGAACGCGCACTGCTCATAATGACCTATCTTTCCCAGCACCTGGGGGTACTTTCTGAATAAATGGTCCAGGATAGCTCGGGTGTTCGGAGCAGGAGAGAAGAACACGAGTTTATATTTTTGAACGGTGGACATTGTTCGAGGTCAAGGTCAAAAGAGAGTCTGGTGCAAGGAACCAACTGCGGGCTCGCATAACTCGAAACCTTCGCGCATTTCGGACATACTTACATACAACCTCCTCTGTAAGCAATGAACAAAAATTTCCGCATCAAGACTTGATCACGACAGACTGAAACTATTCGGAATTGCCAGTTCCGTTTGAAGCCATTCATTCAAATATGTAGTCATTTTCATAGTGTAAGTGACCTTTATGTACCATCGTGATCGCGGTTTGTCGCGAACACACACACACACGCTTTGTTCCTGACCACCACCATCATTGCCCATTGCCAATACTCTTCACGCAATATTTTCTCAAGGAGGACAAGATCTCAAGTCTTCAATTTTCAGATTCTCTTCATACCCTTTCGATTTCATACCCTCACCAATCACCAAATTTCCACCCTTCTTTCACCTTTTCGCTTCCACAGAAATGAATCTTTCCCTATACAGCATATCTGCTTTCCTGATCCTTGACGCCGAAGGTCATCGTGTGTTGGCGAAATACTACCGACCTAAAAGCCATCCGAATGCATTGAACGGAGAGATGAAGGAGTTGGCGACGTTGAAGGAGCAAAAGGCTTTTGAGAAAGGGTTGTGGGGGAAGACCAAGAAGGCAGGAGGTATGTGATATTGCGTTACGTGTGTCTTCTACCTCTGTATGTAAGGCATTGTGTCTGTCTATCTATCAAAGTCCGCTCAGCCTCGTTTTCCATTTCAGAATCTCTGGCGCTCTGCTTCTTACTGACGGTCATGGTTTGATTCAGGCGATATCATACTCTATGACGGTTATCTAGCCGTATACAAACACTCTCTCGACATCATCATCTACTTTCTCGCCAGTCCAGGGGAGAACGAACTCATGCTCTCTGCTGCATTGAACTCCCTAATAGACGCACAGTCGCTCCTGTTGAGGAATCAGCTGGAAAAGAGAGGGGTGCTAGAGAATTTGGATGTAGTGCTGTTGTGTTTGGATGAGACCGTTGATGATGGGTGAGCAATTTCTTGTTTTGTCCCTTCCTTCGTTGGGCTTTCCCTAGTTCAACCTTATTTCCCTTCTGGTCTTTCATTAATCAGATTCATCATTCGTATACGTGTCCCAATCTGATACGCCTATATCTTACTTTTCGTTTTCCTTCCCTTCCTAGAATCATCCTCGACACAGACGCAGCTGCGATTGCATCTCGTGTCAGCCGGTCACGTCCTGACACGACGGACATAACGATTAACGAGCAGACGATCATGAATGCGTATCAGACTGTGAAAGACCGGGTAGCGCAGAGGATACGGGAGCTGTGAACTGCTGGTTATCCGCGAGTCGTCGGAACCTCCCAAACTAGGTTAACATCGGTGAACATCGGAAGGACCCTATTTCAGCTGTTGTTGCGTACCATGTTCCTGATAACTACAAAACACTCAGAGTTACATGTATCATCGAATTGTGAATGATTGTCAAGAGTTTGTGAGGTGGGATTGACGTTAATCAAGGTAGATACAATCAATATACAGAGTACAGTATATACATAGTACAACGGGCGAGGACACTGGTACAGACATCGAAAATAAATAGTTGGACAGGAAGGAAACACAGTGATGGTACGTCAAAAAGAACGATGCAGAAGGGAAGGACTTTGAAACAACGACAGTAAAGCTGTTTTATGAAGGGACCAAAGGCTAACGATGATGATTAATATTGTACAAATGGCCTGAGTAGGAACACGCGACGACAAGAGTTTGGTACGCGAATACCTCTCCGTTGAGCGACATGATGTGGAACCTGGTAAGAACCCGGTAAAGGACGTTTGACCAGAAATGTTTGAGTTGCTCGGTTCCTGTGAAACCGGAAGGTGACTGTTGTATTATTATGGCAGGTGTTACAAGTATGGAGCGGTATGGGAGGCACTGGTTGCCAGCGGTCTCCAAATGATATGATGCCGTGATTGAACACCAAAGTGGTTGAATTTCAGAAGTGGAGCGTATAAGGCAATGGAATGCTGCTCGACGTATAGATCATCATTGCGATGCTGAATGAGGAACAGGCAAACAGTCAGTGCCAATGTCGATACGTGGGGAAATCAAGGAAGAAATGATCAACTCACATCCTGATACCGATTTTCCAAACCCGAACGACAATGGCGAGAACTTCCACGCAGCATACGCGGTGATCGTCGCCATCGAGAAAAGTCCCATCACAGCGTATATCCTAGCTCTGGTCATCGCTGACTCGCTGGTTCCTTCCCAGACATCCGCAGACGTCAAGTCCTTTGGGTCTTCGTAAATTCGTATAGTAGCGCGCATTTTGGACATTAGGAATTAGAATGGCTGGATATAAGAACGATGATGAAGGCGATGAAAGGTTGATAAGGCGGTAGAAATTTTCGTTTCAAAGGGTGACCTTATATATAACCGACGTGTCAAAGTGATATGGTCCAAAATGTCTGAGTTTCTGTGATGCGAAAGTGGCCCTGGTTTTTTGTTGAGGACTAGTGGCGGGGCCAGAAACGCTTGAACAAAAAAACAGATAATGGAAGAAAAGCGGAGGAAAGCCACAATAAGATGTCCTTTTATATGGCCAAAACAAATCTAAATGTTGAACGTGGTGATCGGAAAGATATCAGAATTCAACATGCGACGGAAACAGCGGGGCATATCCATAGCCACAGACCGCCACTTACCCAACGGTCACAGAGAATTCGGAGTTGGTAGAATTCAACACTAAGAGACACCGGTACCGTCAATGACTCGAAAATTTGCTTTTGCGAATAAAAAAAAACGCATAGGATGGTAAATTACCGGATAAGCTCCTATGTCCAAAATATCACATGCAAAAAACACCTTACCTCGGATTCTACCTCGAAAATCTATGTCCGGAAAAAACCTTCCGTAAGTACTTACAATACCTCCTATAGCTTAGACCCCCTTACACTCCAAAAATGCCTCAAGGTTTTCAAGGAACGTTGTGAACGCTAAGTAGACCGAGATTTGCATGTCCGAGCCATGATAGGCCTGGCATTGATGCATGATAAAAGGAGAAACTGCGGTATGCACGAGGAGCATCTTTATATCAGAACGACTTATCCTAGTGACCATAGCTACGCATGATACAAACCTAATGCGGGAAAGCGCGACGAATATCCATGTTTTTATACAGGGTTAACCTATGCTACTGACTCCGACAAAGGACTTCCATATTATTGAGTACGTCTTAGATACCAGTGTGGGCGCGGTAAGAACATGCTGCATCGATAACCATCCAGGGTAAAGCAATTTGGTGCAACGAGGCTCAATTGCACACAGCTACACAATTAGTGCACGATAGGACTACGGTGAATTAAATCATTTGTAAAATGAGGGAAAATTAATGAGGAACCTGCGTAGAAGTCCCCTTTCCAATTGGGACACGGGGAACACGACGCGCCAACGTGCCTAGGATCAACGGATTTGAGAGAGTGAAAAAGAAGTCGACGGGGTAGGAGATATCTCATCCGTAGGACCAGGATTGATAATCATGAAAGCCTGAGCGATTGTTATTATATAAATCAAGAATCGGTGAAAACATCGGAAGACATCGTCCGTAAATGAGTGAAATGAGTAGAACAAGGAGGACGATTGCCCCGCAGGGGGAGGTAAGTAAGGAACTTTTAAGGAAAGAGAAATTAAGTATATGCGGGTAGAAGTGTTACAGATATAGAGGTGCATACATGTAGATAGGGTAGATGGGAGTACTCAAAGAGGCATCGCGTATAGCAGTAAACACCCTCTAAAGCTGAGTATCAGATATAATCGGAAAAGAACAAGCATTGGAAAATATTAGGGAGGAGCCATGAGTTTTTGAAAACCACTTACCTACACGTCCAGCATGCATGTCGTATTCTTCGAACATCAATGGAATATCTTCAGAACAACCTCACGAAATTACTTGGGAACACATGTCTCCCATGCTGTCTCCTATTCTCATCCAGCAAAACACCACTCCACCACCCATCTTCAGGAGTAGCGGTGACAGCGATAACATCTCCCGCCTGGAAATCGAATTCTTCGTCGATAGTCGCTTGGTAGTCATACAGCGCTTGTACTGAGAAAAAAATATTTGAAAGGTGAGTTTGACAGTAGATTCGCCAGTTGAGGCAACGTACCATAAAACAGAATCCCCGCACCATCTTCCGTAACCTGCCGCGTCGGTGCAGCGACCATGGCTCCAGCAGGGGGTTGTGGAGAAGGACTTCTGCGCATCGGACCCCCATACATTGACATCTGTTGTTGATATCCGGGGGATGAATTCTGTTGCTGAGGATGCATATTTCGTTGCTGCTGCTGAACAAGCTGTCCATTCCCGTTCCCATAATATCCTGGACCCGTTAGAGCCCGTTCCATCTGCCCATACCCAGGGCTGACAGTAGGCGGGGGTGCAGCCTGCTGGTACATTGGTTGCTGCTGTGGCGGAGGCGGAATTTGGTAATGTACAGGAGGAGGTGCGTTGTACGAAGGTTGCGGTGGTGGTGGAACCTGTGAATAGCTCGGCTGTTGCTGGTGATGAGGTGCTTGATACGGGGCTGGCGGGGGAGCGTACTGTGGCTGCGCGGCAGGAGCAATGTAGCCTGGCGAACGCCCAGTGTACTGGGGTTGTTGTTGTTGCTGCTGCTGCTGCTGCTGAGGAGGTTGACGGTACTGTGATTGGGCCTGCTGCTGATATCGTTGAGCCATTTCATCTACCGTAACACGGGCATTATTTGCATCCAATGAAATCCCCAAAGGATTGGGACTTGGAGCTCTCTGAGATCCTGTTGATCCAGCTCTGATGATTGTAGATCCTGGTGGGGGGCTCATGAACTGTCCGGGGGATGGGGCAGGACTCGTGGACCGGGACATGGGTTGAGGACTGTTACTCCTGGACCCATGGGCTCCGATACCAGCATGCCCGACACTGGGCGGGCGGTCAAGGTTCCTACCTCTCTGCTGCTGCTGTTCGTTGAAGCCGTTCGATGCAACGTAACTTCCCGGTCGGCTTCGACTTCGACTTCCGGAACGATTGATAGCTTTTCTTTCACCAGGAAGGGACTGATGATAATCAGTGAGTATACCATCGAGGATCTCGGCTCCGGGGGAGACGGGCTTCTTGGGGAGCATGAAGGCTGCGGTTGGGGCATTTGGGTTCGGGTTCGGAGATGCGGGGCGAGAAAGAGATGGGTGTTGTCCGACAATCATCTCGGCGGAGTTGCGGTAATCTCGAGGGGCGGAGGAGCCTGCCCGTGGTGCAGCGAGTGCATCGGCGGTTCCTTTACGCGAAGGTGTGCCAGAGAAAGACCCTTCAGTATTCTGTTGTCCTCTCCAGATACTGTTCCGTCTGACAGATCCAACCGAAGAAACTTGATTTTGTAGTTCTTCCAACTGTTTAGCAAGCGGGTCGTCAGCAGCACTGTTAGCGCTGTTGAGTTTGCTAGGTGATGCAGATCTAGGTGCGTTATAGCTCATCGAACCTTGTCGTTGAGGATCATTGTTCAAATCGACTTTGTATGCACTGCCTCCAACCTTGATATACGTTTCGGCGTTTGGATCAATTGGTTCAGCCAAAGGATCATGAGGTGGAGGATTCCTATGCGTAGACCGTCTGCTGAGCGGTTGAGCAGCAGTTGAAGATGACACGTGGAATGGTGACGACGATGACTGTCCGTTTTGTCCGTTGACGCCATTAGGACCTCTACTCGATGGCCGGACATCTGCCACGGAGCTCTTCGCACTATGCCCTCCGCCGGCTCCGCGTCCGGCGGTGTTTACCGGCGGTTCGTCCTCTTCCTCAGGTGGGATTGGTTGAGGCATGCGAAGAGGGCTTGTTCGTTGTGAAGAGCGCACGAAATTAGCTGGTCTCGTACGGGCTACGGAGGCAGAAGCAGCCTCTGGCGAGTTGTAAGTGAAGAATGCAGGCGGAGCGGGAATTTGAGGACCAGTGCCGTAGTCTCTAACAAAGTTCTCCATCTCCTTCTCAGAGTCCATGCCTTCAAGGGCTACGCGGACCTTTTCGCATGACTGTGGTAGATGAGTTGTACATTAGAATTTCGAGAAAAATAATCAATCATACCTCATCATCAGACACGCAGACAGTAGATACTGCGTTTGCATAGGCCCACATGCTGTCCTTCATAAACTCCATTCTGTCATCTTCTAAATCCTGACACGTATCACAAAACATCTTCCAATCTTGTTCCCATTTCGCCGCTGTGTCCTGGAATGTTCTAGCAAAATTAGCGAAATCCCTCTCGTTCGTCTGAACAGTCGCTTGGGCTTTATCAAGCTTGAATTGAATCTTCTCTAAGTCTCTGCCCTGCACGAGCGTTGACTGTGCTGTATACGAATTGATACGCATGCAATCCTGCTCATATTTTTCTCGTGCCTTCTTCACATAAGACTCCTGAGTCTGCTTAGCCTTGAACTCCTTTTCTATCGCCGCCTGATAGACTTTCTTGTGGTGATTCTGTTTAGCGCAGAAAGTTGCGGCCTGATTCTCAAGATCGTTCTTGATTTGTTGAGCAAGGTTTAGGTGGTAAGAAGACTGTTTATCAGTTTCCAGACGGATACTGTCCAAACTATTCCGAAGTTCACTATCAAGTAGAAAGATGGTCAGATAGGAAGCACACCGGTGCAACGTGTTGGGACTTGCCCAATTTCGTCCCTGCCTAAAGTCTGTTTCGCCAGTTTGCCGAGTCGTTTCGCATAGTCTTCTTCGATGGCGGCCCTGTGATCAACAGTAGCAGCAGTTCAGCATGACGCTAGGGATCAGAAATCCTACTTACCTTTCCTTCCAGAAATTCCTCAGTTCATCCATGGTCCTCATCGCTCCTCGCATTCTGGCAAAAAGAACATCGACACCTCCATCGCCAGCACCCCAAAATGAATTGCAAAAGTCTATTGAACGACCAATATTGGTTGGTGAACCAGCTCTGATGTATTTCGAAAGCGAGGTTGTCGATGGCTGCCTTTTGGCAGTCATTGTGGGTACAAGGTCGACTGTCGAAATGAGTTTCAAGCGCCCACACTTTTCTCGGATTGCCGGCGCTAAGCACGCTACATACCCAATATTGCTCGCTCAATCAAAATTTATGTTGTACGTGGTAAGTGATTGTACACGGGTTTTTCTGACACAGCGGCGAATCTCCGTGAATCGAATAGGTACCACTACTACGCCCGTTGAGTATACA
The DNA here is from genome assembly GCA_027886305.1 of Lentinula aff. lateritia. Classification (NCBI taxonomy): domain Eukaryota; kingdom Fungi; phylum Basidiomycota; class Agaricomycetes; order Agaricales; family Omphalotaceae; genus Lentinula; species Lentinula aff. lateritia. The sequence goes on along the minus strand of MU794995.1, from coordinate 50,569 downwards.
AGCACGTCACCAAAGAACGACTATCACTGCAATCACAGCTTGCTCATACGGAAAAGAAAGGAAGCGAAATGCAGAACATCAAAAGTAGTCACAGCCTGGGTATTGAATTTTTTATTTCACCGGCTCCCGCTGAGGATCAACATTCAAGGAGTCCTAAGGTTAGCGCTAAGTAAAGACAATTAATCAAGTTATGTACAGCAATCGAATTCAGAAAATGATTTTAGGGTTCGAGTCCGTACAAAGTAAATACTTAGAATTAGTCCATAGGTGCAAATGTAAGAAATTTCTACTGTAGATCTGTGATGCTTTATGGTCCATGAGGATGACGAGGAGGAGGCCTGGGCCACCTGGCAGCTTTTGTCAAGACATTGTCGCCTTTGATGTTAATGAACGAATACTGTAAAGTGGAAGAATCCTCAGCTGATTGGACAATCTCGAATAATGATTCACATACCTCTGTCAGACTCGGGGTGGCTTTAGCATAGTCAATATATACAAGATTGGGCTGGTACAACGACACCAAGTATCATTTCATCACCTTGGAAATCAAAGAGCAAAATCCACTTACCTCAGTCCAGAACGGCCTCAACCCAGCGGCTTCCAACATCTCCCACCACTTTAGAAATGACGCAAATGGCATATCCCATACATGGATTTCGAGTTGCAGCTGCGCAAAAGGTAATGGCTCGCCGGAGAGTAAGTAGGGCTTAATGAGCTCTTCGAGAGTCTCAAACTCCCAACCTTCGATATCAATTTTCAAAAGATCGATGTGATTGTGACCTAAAATACGTCAAATCCCCCAGATTAGCCTAAGTCCATAAGATAGGTTGGTCCCACCATTCATAGCCATCAGAGTATGCAATGAATACATCGCCGGATCGTTAGCTGTCGCAGGTTTGTTTTTGCCAGCTAATCCATATGCGTGGAAGTTGGTTCGCCATCTCTCGGATTCCGGTATGTCACTAGTGAACCCTTTAACGGAGAAATCGTATCCCCACAGTTTGCAATGTTTGGTGTTTTGCAAAAGCTCGGCTTCAAACGTGGAATCACCGCTGATACCTTTCATCAAAATATCAAGAGCGCGAAAGGTACCAGTAGGGTCGGCGTAAATCAGTGCTAGGACAAGGGGTGTATGTAAAAGGGGGCATACCGAAAGAGTATATGATACATTCTGGCTCTCTTTCTAGACGAGAAAGGCCACAGACCCACTTGCCGCCATCAGCGAGAGTGCCAAGGTGTCGCACCTCGTATGGGCAGTTGAAGGCAGCTGGGAAGAAGTTCCCTGTAAACAGAGAGATGAGAGACAATAACGACGTGAAAATGAGGCTCAGGAAGTTACATATAGTGTAAGGCTTGTCATGGTCGGGAAACCTATACATCCCGCAAAGAACAAGGTCAACTGATGTCGAATGGACACGTCTCAAGGTATTGACTCTCACTCACGTTTCAACGTCCTCTGGGCGCGGTCCAAACTTCTTCAACAGTGCTGCTCGATCCTTCAGCGCTTTCTCGTAGAGAGCCTCTGACAGAGCAAAACGCTGGCCGACGTGGGGCGTGGCGTCGTCAAATGCCATGCGTTCGAAAGGCGGCTCGTATGGCCCAAGAGGAACGAGTATGAAACACGTCGCCAGTAGAAGGACGACTAAGAAAATTGAATAGCGGGGGTGACGCTTCCAGACTGAGGCCATGTTGAAGGACTTTGCTGGAAGCAAAGATTAAAGAACGGCAGCTGGTGGGAGATGAGTGAGAAGATGGAAGAGAAAGAAATGAAAGATTCGGAAACTCTAAAACAGCCCTTCACTAAATGGCATGATGCAGGATAAGCACCCCAAAATCATTGATTGTCAATACATACAGGATACTCTCATCACAGTCAGCACTACATAGCAGTGCCAGCGTTACAAGGATTGGCCTCTATGTATTCCACTGTTTTGTTGAGGGTTTATTGAAATTTGTGTCCATACTTCAAACCTTCTAAGTTCCCTAGAATCAGCATCAAGAACAACCTAAGAACCAGGCAATGATCTTACCTCTCTCCAAGGGCAAAGGGCTCCTCGCTAAATGCTCCAACAACGCTCCAACAGTCCCCGTTGTCCGCAGGCGATCATGGAATCTATGTATACAATCATATACAGAAATCAAACAGGGTGTGTGAGCGATGAGGGTCTGAAGAGTATGTATGTTGTACATATGTATACCATCTGTACCACACCCGTAACCGTAGTGATGACGTCGTGGAGTCAAAGCAACACGTCGTCCAACCGTCCCCGTTGAGAGGCCGCCCTAAAATTACAACGATTTTTGCACTGAGACTACAGACCATGAAAACAAGTCCAAGGGGCATAGTTCCTACTGATGGATATATCAGGATAAAGCGAATTTTAACGATACCCAAGGTTCTCTTACTACTCGTCATTTGTCATTGACAGTATCAACTATGCAGTAAAGGCATGAATAGTAGTATAGGATGACCCCTACAAGAACGGAAGTATGCTCAAGTTATAAAGACGTTTTCGCCTTTGATATTCAAGAACGAATACTGAATCAATCCACAAGCAGTTAGTCGAAAAGCCTTCAACAAAGATAATATAGAATGATTCACCTCTGCCAGTTCTGGTTTTCGTGAACCTGCGTAATTAACATATACAAGATTCGGCTGAGATTTTGGAATATCAGCAATGAGGGACGTGAATAAAAGATTCATTGCTTACTTCAGTCCAAAAAGGTCTCAATCCAGCCTCCTCGAGCCCCTCCCACCATTTCAGAAAATAGTCAAATTTCTTATCCCAAACATGAATCTCCAGTTGCAACTGACCAAAAGGAAGCGGTAGGTCTTGCTCCGCGAAGAATTTGATCAAGTTTGTGAAGGTGTCAAACTCCCATCCTTCAACATCGACCTTCAGGATATCGATGTATTGGTGTTCTGCAGAGTAGACATAAGGTATAGCCGCATGTATAACGATCGTCACGTACCATTCATTTTCATCAAGGTGTTTAACGTGTACATTGCAGGCTCTGATTCCGAGGCAGGACGATCGACACCAGCAAGAGCATAGCGATGAAACGTGGTTCTGTGTCTCTCCGAAGCCGGTATCTGCTTCGCAAATCCCTTCACAGAAGGATCATATCCCCACACTTTGCAATAGTTGGTGTTGATCAGTAGGTCGCCCTCAAAAGAAGATTCGCGGTTGATGCCTTTATGAAGTAATTAGAAGGTGAGTTGTGGCTATCAACACGACGAGAAACGTCCTTACCGACAGAATACACAACACAATCTTTTTTGTCCACCAAACGCGAAAGTCCACAGACCCATTTTCCGCCGTCACCAAGTAGACCGATTCGACGGACTTCGTGAGGACAATTGAACGCGGCTGGGAAATAGTCCCAGACAGTGTAGGCCGGCCAAGGAGATTTATTTGGAGGAAACCTATTCGAGAAAGGTTGTGCGACTTTCCGAGGGGCTGCGTAGCAGACTTACATGTCAAGGTCACTTGGATGGGGGCCATAGCGCGCAATCAGCCCATCCCTGTCTTTAAGTGTCTTTTGGTATATTACTTCCGCCTGTGCCATCCTATATGCCAAATCCGTGGACTCATTCGGGGGGAAGCGCAGAGGAGTGAGAGGGGGGTCGAGACGCAAGGGAAGCAGGAGGTAGAGTGAGGGTATGAGGACGATGAGAAGCAAGAGAGCGTAGCTGGGATGGCGGAGAAAGACATGAAAGGGTGAGGCGCGCATGGATTCGGAATAAACCTTCGTTCAATTGGGTCTGCGTCGCAGTTGTACGTGGTGTGTTGTGGAAGGAAACTTGTAAGAAACGGACGCGGGAACGGATGATGAGAGTAAACTCTCAAGTTGGAATCATTGAACGTGATTCTGCACTCTGTACTGATGTTATTAGATTCTCAGGCTTCGTATATATATATACACAATCGCCCATCGCCATAATTTACAGGGAAGCGAAGATCATTTGGAGCGGCTGTAGTCGTGGTTATGCTTGAAACAAGAGATGATGAGGGTGATAGGATTGAGTAAAGAGCGCTGTACTTACGAATCGTTACGATTGATGTTCCCACTGGCGCCGCGTGCCGCTCATACTGTGCACCGGACTAAAAAATCGTTGTGAGAACGAAAATATTACAGTGGAGCTCTATGTAGCCGCCTTATCGGGACGAAACAACTTCTTCAGACCTTCCTGGCCACCCAAAACTCAGCTTCGTAGATCCACCTCATCATAGCTTTGTCGTCGTGCGTATACTCGCACGGAATCGTGCGTCTTTTCATACAATCCGGTTCATCGTCGTCTTTCCCATCTCTTCCTCCAGCAACGGCAAAGCCTACGGCCTCCATGGCATCAAACAATTCCTCCAATGTCAGCTCCAACCGCGCTTGTGCACTAGAGCACCACAAGAGTGGACCTAGATTCACCCATGTCCCACCTGGTTTCAACAATTTGTGGATTTGTTCCAGAGTGGAGAGAATGTTAACAGATGTGTCGATGAAGAATAGCGTCACGATGAGGTCGTAGCCGTTTGCCCTGCTCGAATTCGAGAGAAGTGGTGGTTTTGGTGCATTTAATGCGAGGAAATCGCCTTCCATAAGATGTAAACCAACCGTTTCGTCCTCCGCTAGGCGAGGTATGACATCTGGGAAGCGTATTCCTCTGAATAGGTCGGTCGTGTTTCGAGAATGACTCCACCAATGCGCATACGGATGAATCTCGTGCTGATAGACAGTCGTAGTCATTTCGGGATCCAAAAGGAAACGAAAAGCACCGTTCATATACGCAGACAGTTCGCAAGCATCCACATCGTAACCGAGCTGAGAGATCTCATGTGCAAGGCGACCGAGACCTGAGCCGGGCACAAGGACCCGATTCCGGGAGCGCGACGGAGCCGGTAGTGTTGAGAGGGCGGAGAGGATAGGTTGAAAAATGACGGACCTTTCTGAGCTCCCGGCATCACTCCAATCTCGGACAAAATGTTTTAATGTTTCTCGAATGCGAGATAAGCTATGTGAGTCAATGGATGTTTCTCTGACTGTTGAGGGAAAGCCTGGCCACAATATCGCTGACGAGACAGATAGCTCGTGGGCGTATATCCGTCTCATGACCGTGACAATACCATCGGTTGCTTTAGCATTCACCTGAATGAGCTCTCCCAGTCTGTCCAACTTCTTTGTGTACCCAATTTCGTATCCAATGCGTTTATGAGTTCTTCCTATCAGCGTATAAGATGCACGCATGCGAGAGAGCTCGTCCAGAGACAGCGACCGATACCTCGAATAAGCCGTTGACGAGGTTTGGACAGAAAAAGGACCATGACCGGAACTGATATTCGGAGTACGATCAGATTTGAAAAGCGCCAAAAAATTGAACCAGATTGAATGCAGAAAAGCTTTGTCAAAGACCGACATACGAAGACCTAGATAGAGCAACATGGCAGGGAACAAACAAGCAATCAATATGTCGGACATAGACTAAGCAAATTCATGAGGCCTGAAAGAGATTCTGAAGTAAGTGTTGCTCACGAGAACTCAACTTAGTCCACAGCTTCAGTCTTCATCAACATAAGAAATAGGCCATACAATTAGGCCAAAAAGTTCTGCTCCTTTCACGTGAGTGAGTTTGGCAGAAAATTAATTTTGGTCCCACCATCTCCGTCCTCTTCATGGAAATAGGCATCATGCCCATCAGGAATCGCAGACTTGAACTAGCCCTCCGCTACCTCTCCTACGCTATGACCCGCCCTTAGGACAACTATGTCCAGATGCAATCATCTAGCAAATTGCGCGAATGCGGAAAGTCCTCCTGGATCATGGGCTTGCATTGGGCAATCAGGCATCTTACGGGGATCAAGCCTCTGCCTACCGGACATTGCTAACCTCTCGCCAGCAGTCATCACGCGTCTCGACTCTCATATCCGATGTCCGAGCAACTACCTTCCGAAACCTGCAAGCCGACATCAACGGTTTCCACAGATTACGCCTGTTACGTGACCGACGAGAGCCCAGAAAGGATGGTTCAACTATCACCCCCGTAATTTTCTTCCGGCACTATCTCTGCCAGTCATTGAACTTTCGTCACCGCATTTCGCTCACTCGCCTACTATGTGGATCTCTCATCCCAGCAACCTTTCGAATAGAGCCATTCAACCAGACGAACTACTCACCAACTACTCTTGCCGCTTGTGCAGAAATCACCTTGAGACGCCTGAACACATCCTCATGCAATACTTCAAATCAACTCACTGTCCTTCGACAGCAGCTCCGCTCTTCGGTCCTTCACCTGACTGGGCCGACGAATTGCCTCGAATTGCTACTCGATGACAAAGCAATTCACGTTCTGAAACGATGCATATTCTCCTGACCACTTGTGATCCCCTCGGCGAGATACGTCCACCCTATTCTACAAACCTGGTCAACATTACTTAACAATGCAGAATATTGACTCGGCAGCCTCAGAGAGAGAAGGATAGGATTGCAATTAGGGATGACTCTGCATTCTAACAATATCATACATTATGGCCTTACTCACTGCCTACCATGTATTTCGTGCTAGCTACCATTCACACGTTCACTAATCGAACGGGTGGAACCAGGTGGAACCGGCGGCTCTGTGACGGGACCGCTTTCGGGGTAAAAGCCGAATGCGCCGTGCGCGTGAAATCTTATTCTTATCCGTGTTATGCGGACACAGTGAACACACTCAAAATACAGTCTAGCCTGAACCTTTGGACTAGCCTGGAGGGCATGCCTTGGTATCCCTGGAATAAACTGCGGAGACACTATGAACGATCCAAAGAGGATTCGTGAATGAGAAGAGTCGATATGTTTATATGTTTATCTGAAGGTACGTTGCAAGACGTTAGAAGACGTTGCACTTCAACTGCAGAATGTCGCTAAATGTAACCCATGAACCAGTTCCATCGCTTCGGGCTATACGTATTACTCGTAACCCTATCTTGGACCAAACGAAATTTATGCAGGACCAGTGACCTCGATTGCCTCTAAAGAAGAGATTGAGTCGAAACGTTCCATTATATATTACAAGTTCAGCCCGAGTTCAACTTACGTGTCGCGTATAAGTCATATCTTCCATGCTCGACTCTTAGACTCCATTCAACACTGCTCCTTAGTATTCTAGCCAGGAGATGCGCACGTTAAGTTCTTGATGGCGCCTGAAGGGCGCCCACATTCAAAAAGTCCGCAAGGGCTCTTCTGTCTAGTCCTTCTGTACTCGAATCCTCGTAGGCGCGAAAGCACCCCCATGCTGTGATTATAATGGGGTAAGACAACTTTTTCATCCTGGAAACTTCTGGCCCGCGAGACTACCTGGAATCATCAAAGAGCAGCGAACAGTTTTGATCGCGCATACCATTCAGCAATAATTCTAGAACGTTTCGACTGCCGAGGATACCTTACGGAATCGCTGAAGAGCAAGGGCTTGGCGAAATAGATCAGTTCTCGTTCAGGAACTCCGATTCGTCACATTGGATGTATGTATCTCGTTTTTTGAAGGTTCAAGTATGATTTGATGCAACATTTAGACTTCTGATAGTCAGCTTGCACCGTAGAACATCATTTGAATGGATGCCAACAAATTCGAAGGACAGAGCTCCTCGATTCTGCTTCTGCTGCTCAACGTTCAACAGATCGACTATCGATGCGAGTCTGGCGACGGCTGGCAACGGAGGCGTATTCCTATTGACGTATGTTCTCAGTCGCACTGACAATCACTGAGTGTATGCTTCAATTTTGCCTCAATTCTGCTGTGATGTTAATGAACACTATAAGCCCTCAGGCCTTGAGACCTGAATGGGTGGCTTGTGGTGGCATGATGGAATGTTCCACCAGTAAATCCACCCGGGCCTGGCTGTTGGTGCCCATTTGCTACTATTTAGGCGTAGCTATAGATTTCTCCTGATAACAACCAAAATCGGACACTCGTTTGTACGTCTAAATTCAGGCGAGAATTTCTACCTTCGCTTGTATGTATCAATAATGGAGTTGACGGTCTTTATCGACATGCGCACCTTCGGTGCGCACGAGTGCACACGTTGTGCGCTGGTAGGAATTGAAGTTGATAAGTGTCTACTTTCAGCGGGTTTCATCTCATTCGAACGCCTTGCGCCCATTTCAATATCGTCAAACGAGGATCCTCGTTGAAGCTCGGAAGCCTGTCTTTGCTCGCCTGATCTTGCTACGGGTTCATGTCTGAGCTATGTTACCTGCAAATTTGAGTGGCTTTTCATCGATTATCTTAGACACAATGGCAAGCCTCGGTTGGTATTGACGTGGAATGCGAGCTAAGTATTGTCCCTTGGGGATAAATAGCTCACTTTTTCGGTGAGTCCGGGACGTAACGAAGAAGTCCCGCCAATGAATGTTTTGTATTTTGATCTTCATAGTCACCCTCGAATATCGAAAGCAACTACTGTTCAGTATCGAGCAAAGCCTTTTGGTTTTAGTTCAAGTTGAACTTATGATAGAATGAATTTTTGCATGCACAACCTGTGTACAACATGTTAACAATATCTTTAAAAATCATCAAGAAACTAAAGGAGGAATCAAAAAATCATTCATCCTTCATAAGCTCAAGACGACAAAAGATTATGCAAGCTATTTAACTAAATTCGGACGGTAACTGCGCCCTCGCCTACCGACCGGGACCGTTTATTATAAAAGTTATACCGTACGATAGTACAGGTAGTAAGCTGGTACTACTAGTAGTAAGTAAGTAGAAGTGATGCGGCATGTTGCGCAGAATCATTATTCAGGACTGTAACAGCGGCTACTGATTCAGATCCCTTTTCGACACAGCAGCCTCCAAATTAGGGCTAAAAACAGACTCAGATCAATACAATCGCCACCATAAGCAGTTGTGGTGATTCATCGTTAAACAGGTGTATTTCTTTCAGTCTTTTTACACTTTTTATGTGTCTATAGGATGGGGACAGGATGAGGACGACTCGGACGCGAGAGAGCTCAGCTCACAGTTCTATGTAGAATAACCTACGTACATGAAATTGAGAAAGGCCCGGTGCATGATAAAATTTAGGCGAATCTAACTGACCCTGCGTATGAATAGCGTTAGATGATGTGGGTCCTGCAAAGAGCTGCATCGGATTATTACAAGCACGGTTCGCAAATCGTAGCTGGTCTGCACTTACCATATATATACCTCGCGAACCTCCGGACTTTGAAGAAATTTGCCTAATCTGATGTTGAATGGAGTCGCGATAATTCCTTGAGGCAAGTAAGCCGTTACAGATGGTTATACTTTTACATACATCCGTTTCATAAGGCTCAGGGACTGTCAGGGTGGTTCGCCTGGGCACTCTCGCCGTTAGGATGAAACGAAAACATAGAAAAGCAGCTTCTCGACTCCACCTTCTGCAAATTACCCCAACATGTCTGAACCACCTTACACCGAACTAGATGTGCTCATTATAGGGGCAGGCTTCAGCGGCTTATATCAGCTCTACACCCTCCGTCCTCTTGGACTTCGTGTCAAGATCTTCGAGGCCGCACCTGATATCGGAGGCGTATGGTACTGGAATTGTAAGCCTCTCATCTCACCAATCCTAGCTTGGTGTCTTATCCATGGCTATCCAGGTTATCCTGGTGCCAGGGTCGATACAGGCAGCGAGTGTTATCAGTTTTCTCTGAGCTCACTCTGGAAGGACTGGAACTGGACCGAGATGTTTCCTGGGCAAAACGAAATGCAAAAATACTTCCATCACGTCGACGAGAAACTGGATCTGAAAAAAGACGTATGTTTGAATACTCGTGTCAGGTCTGCAGAATGGCAAGAGTGCGAGAAGAAGTGGATCATCAGAACCGAGGATGGGACTGTTGTGCAGACTCGATTCTTGTTCATTTGCGCGGGGGTTAATACAGAACCGCTCATACCCAAGTTTGAGGGTCTAGACACGTTCAGAGGTGTCTGGCACCATACAGCGCGTTGGCCTCGCAATGGACTTGATCTTATTGGCAAACGGGTCGCGGTGATCGGGACGGGAGCGTCGGGCGTACAGGTATCTCAGGAAGCAGCAGCATGCGCTTCCAAGCTTACTGTCTTCCAACGCACGGCTAATCCATGCCTCCCAATGCGCCAACGAAAGATCTACACATGTACTGCAGAACTCGAGAGCAACAAGAAGCGCAAGGAAGATTTGTATCCAGTCATGTTTCGTCGAATGCTGCAAACTCCGGGTGGACTAGCCTATACGAGCGTACCGCAAACGACATTCTCGGTAACACCAGAGGAAAGGCATTTGTTCTATGAACAGCTTTATGCGCAAGGCGGTGTCGCGCTATGGCTTTGTGGTTACAGTGATGCCCTAACCGATCGAAAGGCCAACGACGAAGTGTATGCTTTCTGGCGAAGAAAGACGTTAAAACGGATCAAAGATCCCAAGGTTGCCGAGAAACTCGCACCCGAACATCCAGATAATGCATTTGGTGTTAAGCGGATAAGTTTGGAGCAGGTACGTTCGATGATTTTGCGCTACTCAAAAAATGATAATTGGGATTACAGAACTTCTACGAAATCTTCAACCAAGATAACGTCGAACTTGTGGATTTGAGTGAGAATCCAATTGAGCGTATCAGCGAGGATGGAATTATCACCAAGGACGGTACAGAGCATTTAATTGACGTCTTGGTTATGGCCACAGGTTTCGATTCTATATCTGGGAGTATCACAGCGATCGACATTAAAGGAAAGAACGGAGTGACCATTCAGGAGAAATGGTCTCAAGGCACTCTCACGTACCTCGGCGTAGCATCTTCAGATTTTCCCAACATGTTCTTCACGAACGGGCCCCAAGCACCCAGCGGACTGTGTTCGTTGCCAATTTCCTGTTATGCTGTTACCTGCGCTGACCTGTCTTTGTTCAGGCAACGGGCCGACCTGTGCTGTGAGCTTTGAATCCCTCGTTAATTCCAGCTAATCGTAACGATGAAACAGGAGATACAAGGCGAGTGGCTCACTGACCTTATGAAATATGCCCAAACGAAGCACATCGAACGTATCGAGACTTGTCCAGAGGCAGAGGAAGGTTGGCGGCAGCTTGTGTTTGGCATCAATGCGATGACCCTTTTTGCGACTGGTAAAAGCTGGTATAACGGAGCCAACATCGAGAACAAGCCTTTCGAACCTTTGAGTTTTGTCGGTGGCGTGCCTTTGTACATGCAAAAGTGCCAAGAAGTGGCTGAGCACAATTATGAAGGATTTGTTCTGTCATGATCTGAGAAGTATTTGAAGATGTAGTAGTATCACCGGAGTATAGAATAACCAAAACTTGTCGAAGCAAGCGGAACAATAATTTGGTTCGCATTTCTAATACTGCCTGACACTACGGAGTTGTTGGGCTTGGACGAATGTCACGACTGCAAGACTTTCTGCATTCCGGTCTTTTAAATGTTCGGGAAAGCAATATATACCCAATAAAGCGACCACGATGATAGACATGTACGTTCTTCACCAGACATCGGTATATTCGACGCGTGTACTTATCCCATCAATGCAAAGCAAGTGTGTCAAGTTTCTTTGTTTCGTCTGGGCTATCGAGTGGCCGGGATTTTGATGGATCGGACTATTGACCCCCTCTTTGTGGCTCCGTCGATTGACAAAAGAAGAAAACACAAAGGACAATGTTTCACCCTTTGTCCTGTAACCTTGTTATTTAAGGGTCAGCCTCTCTGGCATTGAGGAACGCGTACCCGTTGTTTTCCTCCTGACGTCAACCAATTTCTCTTCTGCACACAAGCACCCGAGAATTCGATATGCTGGTCAGTACCACCCCCATTCATTCCCAGCCCGACTTTTAACCTGATGTCATAGAATTTATACTATTGTGAACCAGCACACCTTGAGTGCGATATGATCTACCACTGTGACGGAGAAGCTTTTTCCAAAAATGTAGAAGGACTTCGCGCTGAAGCTGCGATACCGAAGGCCGAGAAAAAAGACACGAAAAGAGACTCGCGTTCATTTCATAAACCGCCAGCATCCTCGAAGCTTGAAGGAATTCAACCGAGAAAGGTGAGTCGGCGTTAATCTTTTTGTTATCACCCGCCTGAAAAAAGGTTTAGAAACTCGATGTCGACGCTTTGACATCCCGCCTACGAGTCGTCCAAGAGTCGAGGGAAACAGATGAGACCGAAGATGATTTGATTGCCTCCAAAAATCTACCGTCATCAAGGATAGATTCAACGAAGGGGCAGACAGTCTATCTAACGCCCAAGCATGAAGTGGGGCGCCAATGCAGCGCCACTAGCTGCGACTTGGATGCACTTGACTTCTCCTTCGACGGACCATCACACACCTGGAAATTAATATGAAATCCCCTTGTGCTCTTTCCTTGCTTTATCAATTAGACCAGCTTCGAATCGATTGATTTTGGATCTATTGTTTCACGCAACCAACAGATTTCGTTGAAAGTTGTTCCGTCCTTGGCGAGCTGGCGAGCGATGAATTCAGTGGTCGAGTCTATGAAATTGATTTTAGAGACGCCAGATCCTTGTGATGAGAAGGCTGAGAGAGAGGCATTGGTTGGGGTGATGGCTAGGCATGTTCTGCGATGATGGGTTCAGGCGGGACATTGTTGCGGGAACAGTCTTGCGAAGACATCTTTAGCGCTCGCACAATCCTTTCTGCCACAAATTGCCACGCTTGGTTTTCCCCATGTGCACCAAAGATGTATCGCCTGCACTCTCAGGGGCTACAAGTTCAATTAACCCTACTTGTTTAGGAATGCTTCTAACGAGATCTCTTTTAATCCTTGGACCGCAACCCTTAAGAAACCTTTCTCTTCTTCGAGTCTCTTCAAGAAACCCTTGTCCGCTTTCAATTCATCGACGTCCCAGTGCGCCCACACAAAGCGACCATGTAGCCAGGACGCCTCTGGAGACGCCGCCCACACAGCATAGTCTGCTGGAAGTGCCACTGAGGAGTGTTAATGATGCAGAGTGCACTTCCACGATTAATGTCACTTACTCTCATCCCACTTGAGGAGATTTTTGTCTACATATTTTGCAGCACCTTCCGAATAAAGAGCACCTGGATGATATGATACGATCTGAATGTCCTCGACAGGGTGTTCATCGGCAATTCTCCCAATGAGCGCAGTAAATGCTGATTTAGTGGTCGAGTATGGAGTCTGATTCGGGGCAGGAATCATTTGAATACTAGCCGTCGATACATTGAGCAAATTTAGTTGCTGACCCGTAGGGCGCAGTGGCTGGTTCACAAACTTGACTGTCATGAGGAAGTTACCACCGACGTTAATATCGAATGCTTCCATGAGTTCTCGGTTATCCATTTTCAGCGTGTCGGGCCCCCACGGGGTGAAGCGAGCGGCATTAAGGACTAAAACACGCACGAATATATTCCGAGAATTCAGGAAATCCCAAAGGGAGGAGATAGATGAGTCGTCTCCAATGTCTCCTTGGTGAGCAATGAATTCGGTGGTCGAGTCTTTGAACTCTTCTCGCAGCTTGACTGCTGCAGCATCCAAGACGGCACTTCTGCGCCCCACAATAATGATCTTAGAGGCGCCCGCTTTAGCAAAAGACCGAGCAATCTCAAAGCCTATCCCACCGCCACCTCCTGTGATAAGAATTGCCCTTCCAGCCTGGCTGAGAGAGGGCTTGGTAGGGGAGATCGCTGGATATGTGTCGCGGTGATAAGTCCTGGTGACATTGAGAGTATCGAGGGACATTGTTGTTGTGGGAATGAAGTTTCAATCAGGACTCAGCACATTTTATACCTTGCGACTAGTCCACCAGTGTTGCTGACTGACCATCGTTTTGTCCGAGGCAGCCGGTAAATTGTTATTTCATCGATGAATCTAGCCTTGCTGCAGAATGTATAGTACAAAGAAGTGACGGTGAAACTCGGCAAAGGATGACATCGATGAACTTCGGCACAACTATGCAGAGTGGTGAATGTCAATGAGTAATGAGCTATGACCGAACAGATTGGGACAGGCTTAGAATGATGATTTTGGGTGCAGAAAGCTCGGCAGATTCAAAAGTTGCGCAATGCGGAAGCCTATTTCACTGACACCTGTTATGGGCACCATATAACCAGCCTGGCTGAAGGTAGGCTTGCTTGGAGAGGTAAAAGATATGTGTCAGGCTTGGCAAGAGACATCGCTGAAAAATTGAGGGCCCTCTACATCTGGGTTCGACGCCTTCCAAGAACAAGTGTACAGGGGAAGGACTTGGAGAAGTCCCTTTGTGGATTAACTCTGCCAGTGTAAGCGCGTATGGTATGTATCCGGCGCCAAATTAAAATGCAATTTAATTTCCCAAAAAGAAAGGAAGGACTCCTAAGACGTGGCTCAAGCGCTTAGAGCTGCACAGTGTCAAACTTCATTAACTCGAGAGCTCGGCGTCGAAATGCGCTCAGTCGTGTTCTTCGGGTCTTTTTATACTCTCCTGGCTCTGCCACATGCTTTGGCCGTCAAATCTCAGGACTTTAAGACCTGCTCACAATCAGGCTTTTGTCGTAGAGGACGTGCACTTGCTGCACGCGCTCAGGAAGCCCAATCTTCATGGAAATCACCCTATACAGTTGACCCTTCTTCTATCGTCATTTCGCCTGAGGACTCCACGGTCAAGGCTGCTGTAAAATCTTCCCTTTATCCAGAAATAAAGTTCGGCTTGGAGCTTAGAATCCACGATGATGGGGTTGTTCGTGTCCTTTTAGATGAAGTAGACGGCCTCAAAAAGCGCTACGATGAGGCTGCGTCGTGGGCCTTAGTCTCGGAGCCCAAGCTCAGCAAGGGTATACGCTGGGCCGCTGGGAAAAAGGAGTTGCGGGCGGTATTTGGGGAGAAGAATGATATCGAGGTTGCCGTTAACTATGACCCTCTCCGTGTGCGCCTTCGCCGTGGCGGAGAGGATCAAATAGTCTTGAATGGTCGTGGCCTGCTACATATGGAACATTTTCGTTCTCAAATCTTGCAAGAGACCCCTGAGGAAGTGGCTTCAGACGAAAACGCGGAAGGACAGGAAGTTCTCCAGGTTGAGAATGTACGGGCTTGGTTTGAAGGAGATTCCGAAGATGCTTATTGGGAGGAAAAGTTCTCTTCTTGGACTGACTCCAAGCCTAAAGGTTTGTAACATCAAGTTTGACATTTGTTCAACAGTTAATGCAATTTCGTAGGTCCGGAATCGCTTTCTCTTGACATTACATTTCCCAATCACGGCACTGTATATGGCATTCCTCAGCACGCCACTAACCTTTCCCTCCCAAGTACAACAGGCGATTCACCTTCGTACACGGATCCATTCCGTCTTTACAATGCAGACGTATTTGAATATCTCGCATCTTCACCCATGTCCCTTTATGGCTCCATCCCAGTTATGCATGCTCACTCTGCCGACACAACTGTCGGCGTATTCAATGCAGTAGGTTCCGAAACCTGGATTGATATCTCGTATCCCACAAAGAAGTCAACACATACGCATTGGATCTCCGAATCTGGTATCATGGACGTTTTCCTGTTACCAGGACCAACGCCTGAAGAAGTTTTTGCTCAATATGCTCGCTTGACTGGAACTACGGCTCTTCCTGCTCATTGGAGTTTAGGTTACCACCAGTGTCGGTGGAACTACGTCAGTTCGGATGATGTTAGAACCGTTCAAAAAAGATTTGACGAGGAAGATATGCCTGTTGACGTGTTCTGGCTGGATATTGAATACGCTCAGGATCACAAATACTTCATCTGGGACCACAAGACTTTCCCTGACCCCGTAGAGATGACCAATGATGTTGCTGCTGCAGGGCGTAAAGTAAATTGTCAAGAGGAATTCGTTCTTTCATGTTCTCAATCCTGTTTTACAGATGGTCGTCATCGTCGACCCTCATTTGAAAAGAACTTCCGATTACCCTGTGTATCAGGAAGCTTCCGATCTCGATATCCTTGTCAAACCGAAGAGCGGCGAAGGCGAATATGAAGGCTGGTGCTGGTCCGGTAGCAGCTCTTGGATTGACCATTTCAACCCTGCTAGTTGGGACTGGTGGATTTCCAAATTCAAAACAACCAAGAATGACACTGGCTTTTCTTGGACTGAAAGCACGGAAGATATCCATATCTGGAATGATATGAATGAGGTAATATCCTCGAGATTACTTCGCTCGTAGATTCTTATTGTGATTTAGCCTTCCATCTTCAATGGGCCTGAGATCACTATGCCCAAGGACAGCATACACCATGGCGGCTGGGAACACAGAGATGTTCATAACATTAATGGAATGCTTTTCGTAGGTTTCTACTTTGATTATCTAGGAAAATCTGCAACTGAAGTCATTTTTAGCATAACAACACAGCGCAAGCTGTCCGTTTTCGCTCGGATATCCCTAAGCGCCCATTTGTACTTACCCGTTCCTTCTTTGCGGGATCTCAACGCGTCGGTGCAATGTGGACCGGCGACAACCTTGGTACTTGGGATCACATGGCTGTCGGTGTGAAGATGGTTTTGGCGAATGGAATTGCTGGAATGGCCTTTGCTGGATGTAAGTAGAACATTCCATAATGATGGAGCTATTATCTCACATTCCTCCTAGCTGATGTTGGTGGTTTCTTCGGCAATCCTGAACCCGAGATGCTTGTTCGATGGTACCAAGTCGGCATATTTTCGCCCTTCTTCCGTGCACATGCACACATTGACACGAAGCGACGTGAACCGTTCTTGCTGGACGAGCCTTACAAGAGCATCGTTCGCGACATCCTCCGTTTAAGGTACGCTATGTTACCAATCTGGTACACTGCGTTCAGGGAGAACTCCGTCACCGGTCTGCCTATCGTCAGGTTTGTCCTGTTTTCTTCGCGTAGAATGTCGCTGACAGGAAACTTTAGACCTCATTACGTAGTATTCCCTCAGGACACAGCTGGGTTTGCTATCGACGACCAATTTTTCGTTGGATCTTCTGGAATACTCGTCAAGCCTGTTACTGAAAAGGACAAAATCGAGGCCACCGTCTACATCCCTGAAGATCAGGTTGGTGATTTATACATACATTCGTTCTACAGCATCCATTGAAGATTTTCTTTTGTATCAGGTATACTATGATTACTTTACCCAATACGCGTATCGTGGTTCTAGCAAAGGAAAACACATTACCGTCGCCGCGGAATTGCATCAAGTTCCTGTATTCATCCGTGGAGGATCCATTGTCCCGACGCGTGAACGCCCTCGTCGATCTTCGCAGTTGATGAAGCTTGACCCCTTCACTTTCCGTGTTGCTTTAAGCAAGACCGGTACTGCACGCGGTGATCTCTACCTCGATGACGGTATTACGTATTCGCACCAGCAAGGCGACTTTGTATGGCGCGAATTCGTGGCAGAACAGTCTCAGAAGAAGACCACCCGTATCTCGAGCAAAGATTTAGCCTCACATAATCCTGGAAAAGCAGTTGATGGTGTAGCACTTACTACATTTGACCCGAAGAATGCGTTTGCGAAGGAGATCGAGGAAGTGAGGGTGGAAAAGATTGTCGTTCTTGGGTTGAATTCGAAGCCGCGCAGTGTGAACGTTGAAGGAGGTGCAGAGTTGAAATGGGAATTTTTTCCTGGTGTAGCTGCGTCAGACAAGAAGGAAGGGGTATCAAGCGTACTGATTATCAAGGATCCGAGAGTCCTCATAACCACAGATTGGGCAATTGTAATTTCGTAGAACCAGGAAAATTGAATTACTCGACCCACAAGGATCCATATGTATTGACGACTACTACCAGAAAGTACAAAACTACCGGGTCAAAGTCAGGAGGCATACGTGTGATTTCAACACAGCAACAAGAGAGACAAGCATAAGTACGTATGTACATTAGAATAATGTAAAACCCGCAACAAGAGTATTACAGCAAGAGACTAAAAAGTTTGACTTACAACAAGAAAAATGAAGGAAGACGACCGATGATTTATGCTCAATGGATGCGATTATGTATGGAATTGAAGAAAAACCAGGAAAACATGTATGTTTGTATGGTAAACAGTATGAGTTGAGAAAGTACAACAGAAGAAACAGAAAATCACTCAATGGTCAACTTTTCCTTTGCAGATTACCACATTCCGGGCCTGATAGTCATCGGTGAAGCGGTTGCATGAGGCATCGCGTAACTAGCAGGCATCGTCCCAATCGACGGTACTGCAACGCTGTGTCCGCGATGATGATAAGCATACTGCTGAGGATGCGTATGTTGTGGCTGATATGCATATTGGTGAGGGTAATACTGTGGCATCATAGTTGCATATGGCGTCATGGGATTCACTGCATACGGCGCATAAGACACGGTTGGAGCGACAGGAAGAGCAGGCGGGAGATAGTAACCGTAATTGGAAGCTGGCACAGGAGGTGAAAGAGGGAGAGCACCTGCAGGGGCCGACTTGGACGCTTTCGTTGATTTGGACGAGCTGGCCGAACTTGCATTGCGAATATGCGAGCGGGAATTGGTTTGTGGGGTGGCATTCAATGTGGGAAATGTGAGAGGCTCAGTTTCGATTTTCCTATTTGAGACCCTAGATGGCTTCTTCGCTGGTACGAACGAGAGGGATTTCTTGCGCGAAATCTCGGAAACCTCAATCCATCCATCGTTGTTTGTGATGACAGGCGGTGTGGGAGGTGACAAAATGCTCGAAGAAGAGGATGATGATGACGAAGACAACGCGGGTTCCTGGGTAGACGAAGAGGAAGGACTCCGAACTTGCGGCTCCGTCTCTAGTGCCGCAGGCCCAGATCCCGTTCGACGATGCATTGGGGTGGTGTAAAGAGACAGATTGGGTCCATGTCTCTTTCGAGACTTTGGAGGTGAAGACCTGTGAAGTTCTTCAAGGCCAATCCAGCCATCTGTGTCGCTGGATAAATTTGTCGAAGTCAGAGAAGGAACTCCAGAAATCGAGCGCGATTCAGAAAACGAGGGGCTGGCACTGTCATCAACATCAGATGTCGTTCCTTGAGACTCGTGGAATTCGGGATAAACAGGACTGGGGCTCGAATTGTATCCGGATTCTTCGTGACTTGTAGTGGACTGTCTTGACCGTAGTCGGTCTACAAGCGCGCGCGTCTTCGATGATAAACCCTTCCGCCGAATATGGTCATCTTGTAGAAAAGCAGGTAAAAGGGTAGATGGATGCATGTGGGATTTCGGGGTGACTAGCTCCGTTTCCGCCTCCATATTTGTATAAAATCCCTGATCATCTTTCTCGATCTTGAGTTTGGGATACGAATATGCTATGGTAGAATTGAGAGAAGGAAAGACAAAATCGTGTAGCGTGGGGGAAGGCGAGCTTCTAGCAGTAAGAGGAGAAGCATTGTTTGAGAAGGCGAGCGACGGAACTGATGACCCAGATGGCGTGAATGAAGAGGCAGACGCATTTAATTTCGAGTGCGGAGAAACCGACGGACTGCTTCTAGCAGCACCATAAGAAGGTGCGTGTGGTTTTGGAGTTGAAGGGATTGATACATAATTCGGATACACGCAGTCGCTAGAGTCAAACATCAAGGAGCTCGCTAACGAGCCCGAGTCACTGCCACTGCCACTGCTACTACTAGTATCCCTGTCCTCCGCGAAATCACCAGTCAAACTCTGCACTATTTTGTTCCAGTTCTCCTTGCAGGCTGCGACGTCCTTTTCGTCAATCTGGCAAGAAATATCTGCGAAGTTTGCGGTAATAGATTCGTCGCCTCGTAAATCCAAACACAGCGTATAATGGAATCCAGAGGTAGCTTCATATGCAGTGAGAACATCAAATGCAATTGAAACACCAACCAGTTCGGCGTTTAGCTCTTGTTCCAAGTCCGCAGAGTTGCCATCAGTCTGATTTGCAAGGTAATGTGACTTCGTTGGAGGTCTACAGATAGCTTTGCATGGAGCCCCGCGAGAGCCTGGAGGGTTGTGGGTCCAGGAAATTGCCTCAAGATGAATCCGCGGCCAGTCCGCTGGTACGACTTGCCACCCGTCGTCGTCAACGTTCCTCGCGGAGGAGTCTAACATAGGGTGTTATTGCGGAGAGACGCCTATGGAGACCTTGACTGCCTCTACCGAGGGTAAGTTCGAGACCAAATTAATTTGGAGTAGAGAGGAATAAGGATTAATGGCGTACACGAAACACCACAATGAATGCTGGGCAGCCGTTCCTCGGATCCTCTGAATATCCGATGAGCAATCAACAAGAACGACGAGAACGGCGGTGGTCCTGTTAACGACAGTGGAAAGAGAAAAAAAACCTAACAAAGAAATTGGGGTATGGTGAGATGGGAGAAAGACATGTGGGGGCCGCTAAATATCGGCGCAAGGCAGTCCGTCACTGTCACGAGTATATTTTCCTAAAATGGTATAACTCGCGTTGCGCCTAGCCAGCTTCTGCCCCGAGTCATATTTTCTGGACATATTCGAGAACATTGTAGAAATGTATGTCGCAATCCAGAATTTGAAAGCTACTGTGAATAGGCATATGTAATCACTGGGACAAATTTACAAAGCACTCATGCTATAAGGAAGAGCAAATCTGAATTCGGCATTGGATGAGTTCTTGTTAATTGTGCATGAAAGAAAAATACGAAGGTAGGTAAACTAACACCCTTATACATATAGAAAGTTCCTGACTCCCGAGGCCTCGTCATCTCACTCATGTAAGCGATAGACGTGTCTTTCACTAGCGACGATTTCCTCCATGACCTTCGTTCTCCAAGGTGTATTCGTTGCAGCCTTGAACTGAGGGGTGGTGAATCCGTTCAAGTCCTTATAAGCATGGAGGGCAAAGTATCGTGGAGGAGAGACGCTATTTACGGTCGATTCACAATCAACCAGAGAAAAACGCCTACACGCTTGCCATCCCGGTACTTGACTGAGAAGGCTGATATGCTCTTCTTCGTACCAGGCGTTGAAATCCCTCTCGGCCTCGAGCGTAGGAGATAAGGCTACAGAGACGAGGAATAAAGGAGTCGTAGACAGATATCCAACACCTTTAAACGTAGAGTGTGCAAGAGCTTTATATAGGCGGATGTCGGTATTCGATAGATTGTCGTCGCCTGCTCCAATTCCAAGTTCTAGAACTGCGGAACGAGCACTTTCAATAGAGTATCCTTCCGGTCCACGGAGCTGGAAAAAGGACACCGAAGATACAACAGCATCAGCTTCAATGGATGTATAGGTTGCTGAGAGGATATTCTATAAGTTCTTCCTCAGACATAGCGTGTTCCTACAGGAAAGCACTGACGATATTTCACAGTAGGTAAGAGCTTGAGCAAGGGCTCTTTAGATTGGATAGAAAGGATATAGTCGTATTTATTAGAGAACATTGTAGTCGACATAATGGTAGAGACTAAGCGCCCAAATTTGTTGTTGGCGTGTTTCGTCCTGTTCTTTCCCTTCCGCCATATCTCAATTGCTTCTCTCAGTCTGGTCATTGGAATTTCAACGGATAGTCAAACTGCTGTGTCGTGGTAGACTTGATATTACAGTGTGACCTGGTGTACGGAAGCTACTTCTAAAGGTGTGTAAAGCGGAGACAGTATACAGGGTATCATTGAAAACCGATAAAACCCTTGCTTCGATTCTGTTTTATTAGCTTAACCTTACCAAAATGTCAATGCTTAGACGGACAGCCCTTACAGTCATCAATGCATTTATAGCAGCCGTCGGTCGTCTCGACAAATCTCTCTCCCCGAGTGATACCTTAGCCAAACTCCGAAAGCACAAATGGAAAGCCTCAGATAGCGTCTACATTTTCCATTTCCTCTCGGCCTCATTCTGGCTCACGATAATGACCGTTCCGCCATTTCCTTATAAACTTCTCATCCCAATTCTGTACACCATTGCCATGTTGATTCCTTTAACCTCGCAATTCTTCCTTCCAGCAACACCTGTCTTTTCTTGGCTAATAATGTTCTACTCAAATGGATTTATTCCGCTGCAGTATCGTCCTAATCCCAGCGTGTCATTACTCCCTACTCTCGAAACCGTTCTGTACGGTGCAAACATTTCCGATCTTCTCACTCGCTTTACGCATCCTATTCTCGACATCATCGCTTGGATTCCTTATGGCGTTGGCCATTACGCCCTTCCTTTCGTTGTCGCTGCATTCTTATGGCTCTTCCGTCCGAAGGAAGCGTTACGTTTTTGGAGTACTGCCTTTGGATACATGTTTCTAATAGGCGTGATAGTCCAAATTCTATTCCCTTGCGCAGCACCGTGGTACGAGCTCATCTACGGGCTTACACCGGCCAACTACGGTGTAAAGGGCTCGCCCGGGGGACTAATTCGAATTGATTCGCTATTCCATGCACACGGTTACACTTCAGCCTTCGGAAATTCACCGCTCGTGTTCGGAGCTTTTCCATCGTTACATTCCGGCGCTGCTACTCTCGAAGCTCTTGCGGTCGCCCACTTCTTTCCTCAGACAAAAGTGTGGGTTTGGGCTTATGCCGGTGTACTGTACTGGGCGACGATGTACATGACACATCATTATCTGATAGATGTTGTAGGAGGAGCATGTCTTGCTACGATGTGCTTCTACTTTTTCATGCCGGACGAACTGAAGAGCACCGTCGCGGCAACCTCACCTCCAGGCACGAACCTGGGTCTCCTTGCTTCGACAGGTACAGTTAAAGCAAATGGAAATCTTCCAGCGTATAGAATGGGCTCGCAGCGATCAAAATATGATATCTATGATCTAGAAGCTCCGCGTAATGGAAATGGTCGAGCAGGAGCTGCTGTTGGAGGACGGGGAATAATGGCAGAGGCAGCCGCTGAATTCGACCTCGCTGAATCCGAAGATGACTTCGCGAGCGAAACGGGGGACGGTGAGCGACATCCAGGCGACGAAGAAGATATAACTTATCGGCCAACTATGCAGAAGGCCGCCGGCAACAAGCCTAAGAACAAGTCCGAAATTGTGGCGGGAGGTGCGAATGGACATAGACATACTGCCTCAATTGCTCGACTCATACGTGGGCCTGATGCCAGAGGGTCCATTGATGGAGGCGATGAAGGATGGAGAAGTCCGATGTCCGCTGGGTTCGTGTTTCCTCCGCGGAATGGGAGGGGGAAGGAAGCAGATGGCAAAAGAAGTCCAATTCGAGAGACGTTTGTTTAATCTCTTCGAAGTCGGGCAACTGTTTCTTTTCCTTCTTTTCTTTCTCACTTTGCTGACCTTCGGTACCTAACTTGTGTCATTCATTCAGAGTGTTATATTGTATTCACTTCACTTTATATTATAGTACTGCGACCTCGATAGCGCACGATAATCAGCTTCAGATTTTTCCCACTTGCATAAAAGACTTCAAGAATCACGTCGTTATGAATTTGTTCTAACTCCTCAGAATAGACAACTGGATCGGTGGAATTCCTACTTTCACTCATATCCATATAAAAACGCTGAGTCTCTATGCTGAGCTCGAAGGTAATGAGGGAGTTGGTCTGAAAGCTGGATGTCTCAGACTTTGCTCATCTTTGCGTGACTGGGAAGTCTCTCGTGTGAGATTCCCAATCAAAATTGCGATAACCAGTAGGCAAGACATACTATATATGGTGTCTAAGCAAGAGACTGCAAGAGACGAGCAACAGCGCTTGGCCAGGCAGCTGTTGAGGTAAGTATTACTGACCTTTGCCTTTGACAGGTAGGCTCAGCCTATACCCCCTCGAGTTGCTCAGTTATCCTAGCAGACGAATTCTGGCAACATCTTCCCGGGCCCACGTTCGAGCGTTTGATCCCCAGCAGTATACCCAACCTCTCTTTGGTGCGCTAGAGCCTTCGCGGCCAGCGTCACCCAGCAGGAACGGACGCACAGATTTAACGGGTAAGACCGGTACAGGGTCAGTTCCCTCTCGCCCCTCAGTGGTGATGGACTCGATAGCCTCGGCACCGGCTTGAGACCTCAAAGGCAGGCTCTTGCATATTGAACTGCGCCGTAGGTGGCTGGGGTTCCAATGATGTTTCCGTCTGGCCAAACAATCGTGTGGTGTGAGTTGACCAAGAATATCGCAAGCTAGGATAACTCGAGCAACTTGAGTGGGTACTTTTTTGTTGACCTTTTTTGACTGACTGAGTACTCACTCGATTTTGATTCTGGTCCTCCACCTAAGGACGAGTAAAAACGAATTATGTACAGCTTAAGCTTGCAGGTGTATGTGTATACACAGGAGTAAAATGATTCCTGTCTTCATCTTTGATAGTAATGTCCACTGACACCGATTATTCCAAAACTACGTGGGCTGTAATTTCGGATGATTTTCATAGTAGTAGCATATATGTAAAATATAGCATGCTGACTTCATTCGAAGTCAATGGCACAGCATCTCATGCAGCTGCAGTAAAAGTGATTTATACAAGCCCACGAGGGGCCCATGCTTTGAACTGAAAGAGGACATTGGGCGCTGGGCCTTGTGGCGAAATTGTGGCATAAAACAAAAGCGGAAGGGGCAGACGGGCAGATGGGGAGGCTTGTAGACAACCCGCCGAAGTGCCGATTTCGCACCTTTCCGCACTGCCAGATCCGCAGTGAATATAGACAACAGCTCTACTTTAACTATTTCCGCACTTCCGTTTCTGTGGTATTGCTACAGCTTTTATCTTATATCAAAACTCCGTTCGAAAAAGGTTCTTTTATCTTCGTCTTAAATCAGGCTGTATACAACAACCTTTGTTCGCTCGTTTCCACCTGCCTTTCATTTATATTCCATAGATTTACATGGGTGCGTGTTTCCATCTCTCATTTGCGTGTTTTTTGCCACCCCGTTAATGTCTTTGTGTTTCATAGAACCAGCTGCTAGCCTTCACCACGAGCACGAGCATGGATCCGATATTGCTTTATTGAGTGATGAATCGGCTCCTCCAACCCAAACGACATTCACACAGGCAACTATAAATAATATATCTCCTACCGTCACCTCTACTGCTGCACCAGCGCTACCACCTCTTATCACCGTGGATCATATGAAACCCGACTTCAAAAGCGTATTTCGAAG
This sequence comes from Lentinula aff. lateritia, assembly GCA_027886305.1. Taxonomy (NCBI): domain Eukaryota; kingdom Fungi; phylum Basidiomycota; class Agaricomycetes; order Agaricales; family Omphalotaceae; genus Lentinula; species Lentinula aff. lateritia. The sequence goes on along the minus strand of MU794995.1, from coordinate 25,589 downwards.
GTCAACTCCTGATTCGCGAAGACAGAGACATGAACGGGCCGAGGGATATGAACCAACTTCACCAAGAGAGGTTGTACGGGCAGGAACGTTTTCGAGTTTATTGACCCCAAGCAAGAAAGTTGGGCCTTCGCCGACCATGTTACAGAGCTTCAGGTCTGTAATATGTAGTTCCTGTAAGTTGCACGTCCCACTCAGTCCCCCATCACTTTACTGATGCTCTTCTAGGGATCAACCTTTTGTTACTCTGCATACCTGTTTCTGTATGTCCAGAACGACTTGAATTCTCCATACACCATACCAATAATGATTCATGTCCATTTCCAGTGGGCTCTCAATTTCGCCTCAGATAATGATACTCTGATCTTTGTCTGTGCGTTCCGCCATTCTCAAATATCAACATACCCTGTCCCCTTGTTCGTTTTTGCGACTTGTCACTAACGCGACGTTTTCTTTCAATTGTTCATTCATCACAGTCTCGTTTCTCGCAATAATCCCTCTAGCTAAGGTTTGTTTGATCATCTTTGCTATCCATCACAGCGGCACTCGAGCTCAAACGTCTTGTTTTGTAGCTCCTAGCTTTTGCAACGGACGAACTATCAATGCGAGTGGGACAGACCCTGGCGGGCCTGTTGAACGCTACTCTTGTACGGTCGAGTTTATCTTCATGTGGCACTATCTACAACTTAAAAGATACATTGTGTAGGGGAATGCCGTAGAGCTTATTGTTGCTGTAAGTTATCGTCATACTTCCCAACTCGATGTTTCTGCCCCCTCAGTGATGTCATCCTCCGTTCTATCTTCCCTGGGCCTTCCTTCTTCCGCTTTCTGAATCCGCAAGTAATGATTTTTATCTGTCTATCTATGTAGATTATCGCGCTAACTCAGTGTAAATTGCACATCGTTCAATCGTCTCGTAAGTTCTCCCTTCAATTTAATTTTCTTGATCTCATATCGTTTGTTCAGTAATCGGCTCTATGCTCAGTAACCTTCGTGCGTATTTTTGAAACGTCCCAAGAGGAATTTGTCTCGAATTGAGCCTTGCAGTGCTTGTTCTGGGGATGTGTTTTTTCGCTGGAGGCGTTCGGTTTTCGGAACAAGGGTTTGGACTAGGTATAGACTCCGCAGTCGTATCTCCTGAATCGATCTCCGTTGACATGTTCCTACCTTTAACACAGTTGCCTCCCAGCTCAACTCCTCCCTTCTCACCATCGCTGTCATCGCCATTCTTCTTCCTGCCGCGTTTTATTACAATGTCACAACCCAAACTGATTCCGACGAAGGGCAAGATCTGTTGAAGGTTTCACATGGAGTTGCCATAATCTTATTATTCAGTAAGTGTGACTTCTCAATTGTTGCTTTGTAGTTTAGTTTTTAGTCTATGTTGGATATGGATATGATTTCTGTGTACAAAAGAACTGAAATATTCTCTTCTTTCCAAAACAGTCTATGCGGCCTACCTCGTATTCCAACTCTACTCTCACGCATCCCTCTACAACGACAAGAACGACATCATTAAGTCTACAAAGTATGCTCCGAGACCTAAAAAGACTAAATCAAACAAGTCTTCCGTCGACCATGCTCACTTAAATGCCTCCGCGGAACGCTTGGAAATGCACGTCATGCCACCATATTCTTCCTTCGACCTCGCGCACGACCAACATCCCGATCTAGAGCATCGACACGGAGAAGGCGAAGGTCCAAGTCCGGGATTCTCATCACCATCTGCGACTCCGACGTCCTCAAAGCCCCTCATAGGTCGTCTTACAACAAAGGCCTGGGATACGGCTAGTACCACCGCCGCAACATTTACCTCTGTAGCTTCATCAGCAGCTTCTCTGGCTGGTGGGAGGCACAAGTCGAAGGATGTAGAGAAGGGGTTGGCTCCGCCCCCGTCTACCGCCGACGGTGAAGGAGTTGCAGAGGTCGAGGAGGAAGAGGAGGAAAAGCCACAGATGAACCTCACAACGACGATTGTGCTGTTAGCTGTTGTTACTGCTGTGAGTCAATTTTCAAGTTTTCTTCGTATTTTCGTGTTTCAAGACTCGACTGATCGTCTTTCTTCTCCTTCGTTTACTCAGCTCGTCTCTGTGACAGCGGAATGGCTCGTTGACTCCATCGATGGGCTTACAGATACTGGCGCTATATCACAGGAATTTGTTGGAATCATTTTGCTGCCTATTGTGGGCAATGCAGCGGAACATGTCACCGCTGTTACAGTGTCTGTGAAAGACAAGCTGACGCTGAGTCTAGGTGTTGCCGTTGGGAGTACGTTGGTAAGTCTCAAGTGAATATCTGTATGCATGTCAGTTGAGTCCTGACCAATTCTGCCTCGTACAGCAAATTGCGCTATTCGTTATACCGTGCGTAGTCCTAGTATTCGTTCCTCCCACACTTGATCTGACACCTTCACTTGTCTTTTAGTTTCATTGTAACGCTGGGCTGGATGATGGGCAAGCCACTTACATTGTTGTTCGATCCTTACGAGTCGATAACGCTGTTCCTTGCCGGTGGGTGTTTTCTTATCATAATATACCCTGCTACGATCTCCCATCCTTGCCTCATTTCCCTCTATCCGCTGATCTTGTATTTCTGATGCTCACTCCTCGTTAGTCCTGACGGTTAACTATTCCGTGCAAGATGGCAAGTCGAACTGGCTGGAGGGTATGATCTTGATGTGTGAGTTGTTTAGATTTCTCCGCCATTAGTTCATAACTCACTTTCTGTGAATTGTTAAATAGGTCTATATATAATCCTTTGCGTAACGTTTTGGTATTATCCTGGTAAGTCTAAGCATGTAGTTCTTTTGCCCGATTCCTTTTCGCCCATGTCTTTTGCTCTGGGCATCTTTTGGTTCCTTTACGCCGTTACTCGTTTGATTACCACATTTATTTACTCATATTCCCTTTACAGGATCCGACCCTTCGGGTTTATTGAACAATTGCACTTAGGACTTACAATCAAAATTCGTGAATAAAAAAACATAGAATATGCCTTATGCTCTCATTTTTTACGTCCCCCCCCGCTCCAATGATTCTTTGGCGCTACAGACATTCTTCAGCATTGAGTTTCGAGCACTTGGTTTACCTTCGATTGTGCAAAGCAAAGTATCCAACTCTTCAATACGTCCATCATAGTTTACTATCACAATACTCGTTTCCTTGAACAACTGATCAGGACAAATAGCAATATATTAAACGATATTTATTTCAGATTTTCTTCATCCCTTGTACATGATGCGTATATACCCTCTATCACTGTAGAAGTCCTGTAGATACTACCATAGTCCAGCACAGAAGATCAGCTTGGCAACGAAATCTTTTTTCTCAAATCTGTCTGCCCAATGGCAGACTTGACCTTCAATTAGGCAGGTACGACGCGTCTCCGTTAAAGACGACCCATGGAATCTACCCACTTGCACCGAGCTTCGCAAAAATTCGGATTGATCCGTTTCACGTCCGGCTATGCCTCAAGAGCGCCTTACTCCTAAACGTTGCATTATACTGCAACAAGTTATTGATATCCCTCACCCAATCATCCTCCTTCCCCGGTCTTGCTCCTTCCCCCTTCTCTAATTCTTCTCTCTCGCTCCCATCTTCGGGTACGATTGAGGATCGATTGATACACGGAACAGGGTAAGGTGATGCTTGTATGGTGACTGATTCACCTGGATGAAGAACGTGCGAGGTTCGTCCATCCATGGACACACCGGCATGGGCGCGGCTGCGGTTACCAATCTGGGATTTCAGAAAGGGATTAGATGGTGGGTGAACAAAAGGACGGTCAGAACGAAAGAATCAATGTAAATGAGTTAGATAGGCAGATTGGAAACTGAACGAATAGCAATAACAGAGCAAGAACAAAATGATAAACCCATGAAATGAACAGGATGAGTGAGAATGTCCATATGTATCCAGACAACGTCTAGATAGTAATTTGCAGATGGTAGTATTTGTAGATTCCGTCATATATCCGAAGAAGAGATCAGTCATGACCAAATTGGGAAAAGGAAGCGGAGAAACTTTGGACATCATTGAATCAAGGAGAAAGAAGAGATAGGAAGCCAGGGACCAGGCGAGGAACAGACGAGGCATATGAATGAAGAACAAGCCGCCAAAAAGCAGAGCACGAAAAGAACGGACAGTTTGACTCACCCTTAACGTGATAGATGACGACGAGGGGAAAACCAGGGGTCTGAAAGACAAGCTCCTCGGACAAATTGGGGTCAACACAAGTGCGCTCAAAGAAGGATGGACGATAGGTCCTCCGGCGGAGAGCGAGTAGGCTGTGGAGCCTGTGGGGGTCGAGACAATAAGGCCATCAGACTGTTGTTATCCAGTATAGGCAGCATGAGATAAGGGAACGAAAATATGTCAGCGAGAGCATGAAGCCTCAACCATTGGAAGCGAAAGTAGAACGCACGTACCACAGCCTCCGTCAGATGCTGCCCGTCTACGAAAATATCGATCGTGTTCAAGTGCGGGCTCGATCCTCGGTGCAATGCAACTTCGTTCATTACTTGCCAATCTGTGGATGTGATTCAGCGGGAAATGGAATGACTGAAAATGATTAGGTTAAGAGGAACGTTCGTATGATCGAATGATTCAGACAATGAATGTTGACACGGGTATAAGTTTGGGGTACAGGATGTGGAATGTGTATTTTGAAGTGAAACACGCACCATCGGCTTGATCAGGTTTCTTGGATTCGTCCTCGTTATAGAAAGTGCATGCCAACCGCATCCGATTAAGGATAGTAGCTTTTCCGTCAAAAACACTTTTGAGGGCTTTGGCAAAGTCGTCGATATCTACGAGCGTACATGTAGGCCTTGGTCAAGAAAGCAGCGCCGGAAAGACGTACGGAAAGGAAGTAGGAAGCCTAGAGTACCCAAAGAGAAACTAAGCACAGGTGGAACAGCGCCTGAGCTAAAAAGAGACGATGCATGAAGAATTGTTCCGTCTCCACCTAAAGTTACAACCAAGTCGATTTTTTCGGGTTTGCCTAAAACGACATAGCCTAGTTTTAGTAAAGAACGTTGGGCCCAAGTTTATCGTTGACACACACCAGGATGCCATACTTCGGCTCCATGAGGAATATCAGGTCTATCTTCATGAAAAACTCGGACACCGGGATACGTAGAATGAACGTGCCTACACCGAAATTTTTAGGTATTGAATTCAAGCATGCAGTTGAATGTTGAATGCTAACTCGAGGAACGCGTCAATAGCAAGTATCACAGGCTGCGTGCGCATTTTGTTTACGATGAGGATGTTTTTCGGAGAATGGTGTAACGCCTGCCATCTGTCTTCGATGCACTTGAGCGATTTGGACAGAAAGGCATATAAGAAAAGAAAACAAACACTGGTTGAACTGGCTTATTGTAAAAGAGCCGTGTAGATGTTTGGAGACATTTTGTCGTCAAAAGTGCGCGGCGCAATGAATGAAGCATCAGAAAAGCCGACAAGCAAATGATGGCGTAGTTGCCACATGTGATTTGTCAGCTAGCGGCAAATTCCGGTGCAAATAAAATAATTATTGAAAGTCTGGCTATTGAGGCACTTTCGGCGTTCTCCACATACATCACAGAAGAAACGGTAACCAGTCCTGGAAGGTTTATGCTCCACCCCTGCAGTGAACGAGATACCAGGGACTTTCACCGGACCAACGTTGGTTACGTTAGCTTCCTTCGCACGTGGGCTACAGCGGTTGGCTGCTGCCTGTGATATCATTTTTGCTCTTTACACACTCCTGGCGAGAAGAAAAAAAGTTATATAGAGAACACTGTACAGTTCTTACAATTTCTGTTTGACTTGCTGATTCTCTCGCGAAAATTCTTGCTCCTGTACTCGGATAAACTATTGTGTATTCTTCGCCTGTCTATGGGTTCTGCTGCTGCTGATTTTAGGCAGTCGAAGCAATCCCAATTCCGCTACCCATCCACATCCAGCCAGCCTATTTCCTCCCCTCGCTCTGCCTCTTTTCTGTCCGAAATTTCCGGAAAATGGCCTAGAACTTCTCCAGGCTCTCATCTGAGTTCCTCGCGCCAACGTCTGAATGGAGATGGTACAGACTCGGACGGATATCTGACAGAAAAGTCCTCTTCTCATCGCCGGAAGCATTCTGTAGCAGGCAAATCTCGCGCTTTGACTCTACCGCCAACTGCTGGCCCGATTAAGCTTTCGCCTTCTCGCCCGATCTTTCGAAGGACTCGTTCTCCGTCTGCCGGGTCTTCGTCCTCCTCATCATCAACTTCGGCACCCGCTGTTCCTCTTCCCACTCATCCATCAACTTCCGGGATTGGCCGAAAAGTCGCTGCCACCCTACAACTCTTCAAAGAGACCGAAGACGATTCACAGACCAATGATGTTCAGCCTTCAACAGACCATCACCAACGATCAGCTTCCCTCGGAAATGGCGGTGACGTTGCAGAGGCTAAATTCGAATTTGTGAAGCGCTCAGAATGGCCTGACCGTGAGGCGGTCGTGCTCAGGAGAGAGAAAAGTACGGTTACGCTACACAGAGTCAGGACGAGAGAAAGCTTAGCCAGCTCTGATCACAAACAGCAAGAAGATAAGAAGGCTCAGGAAAGAAAGCTGTCTCTAACTGACTTGAATCAGTGGCGGAAAGACGTTGGCAAATGGGATGATGGCATTGACCGCGGACGACGACGGGAACGTGCGGAGGACGAAATAATTTCCCCATTACCCTCGCCGAGATTGTTAGAACAACTGGAACCACCAGGTGTCATCCGCCGCTCATCTTCACGCTCTCAACCGTCGACAGCAGTCCAATCACCGCATCCATATTTATCAGCTACACCCCATTATGATTCTTCCACGCTCTCGCCCTGGTCTACCGACGACGAGTCCGGTTGGGATTCTGCCTCAGGAACTACATCTACCACATCCCATTCTACCGCATTTACTCATCACCAAAACCTTTTTTCCTCCATCCCACCCCTGGATGATGCCAGCTCGCCCACAATCTCTTTCCCTTCTCCAGATACACCTTATCACCCTTATACAGATGCCGACGATGGTGATGAAAACACCTATCTCCTGGACATGGGCCTCAACATCTCCCAGGATACCCTTCCTCACATTCCACTGCGACCCTTTCGTAATCAAGTCGGTGGTCACAGCGCCATCTACAAATTTACGAAACGCGCTGTATGCAAGGTTCGCTTTCTTTATATACTCATTTCTGTTTCTTTAAGTGGCCTTATTACCCCTTTCTCTAATGTTCTTCTAGCCTCTCGTCTCTCGAGAAAATCTTTTTTACGAAATGGTTGAACGAGAGGCTCCACCCCTTCTTGCATATATTCCGCGATACCTTGGCGTAATGCTTGTCTCATACCGTCGTGTTTTGAAAAGTGCTACATTGCAGCTCAAGCCTTCCGCGGATGGTCATGAAGAGGCCAAGACATCTAGACCTCCCTTCCAAAAAGCAGCGACAGACCGACCTTCAGCTGGACTTAAACACAACGAAGAGTATACGGACACAGACGAATCTGAGATGCCAGAGGTCGTGTTGGACCGCAACCGACATATCGTCCCTGAATGGATGCTTCGTGGCTCACGTAGCCGCTCTGCTTCTCAATACACTGCTGCAGGCGTGCCATCCGCTGTCCGAAGATTTAAACGTCAGACCCTCCACCGAGGTACAGCTTCTAGCCCTGATCTTGCCAGACCAGATTCTGGGTCAGGTATCCTTAAGCCTAGTCCCCTAGTGCGCTATCCTCCTTTTGTTTCTAGCGAAATGACCGCACCGACTCCAGTGAATTCGCCCAAAATTCTAACGAATGGGTTGCGTCCAGGGTTTCCCGAAAAGGAAAAGAGAATTTTTTTGGTCAACTCTGCTTCGGACGAGGATGATGGATTTGGATATAGACCGGAACTTCCCTCGTTTCATTCAGAGCATATGCACTCGCCGTTCTTCGGAGGCCGTGGGTCTACCATGGTCAACACCAAACTAAAGGATCACGTCTTCAGCACTGTGCTTCGTCGTCTGAAGCGCCGTCCTGGAGGCCGCTGGTTAGGAGGCTCTCGTATAGTAGATGACGACGGAGAGGTCGCTGATGCGGAGCCTGATGATCCTTCTGATTTTGACAACTCTTCCAGTAAAGTCCGAAAGCGACGTGGTCGAAAAATCGCTGGCGATTCATTGGGTCGTCTACGAGATTCTGAACATAGCCAATTGCGGAGGGTGCAAAGCGAGGTCATGATAGCGTCGCCTTCTAAGCTTCAGGCTATAGCCTATGAGCAACAGAATCAAGATCATCAGGGACAGGAACAATTTGACCACGATGTGGTGGGTCTATTCGACATGAACGTCGAAGGTAGTCCGCCGCCACTGAGAAGTCACAAGTGGCCAAATTTAACTAGCTCTGACTTAGATACGACTGAATTACCACCCTCTCTCCGGAAGCGTAGCCGGTCTAGATCATTAGATGAGCGCCCCCATCGAATGACGTTAACTTCTCCCATTAGGATGCCTCCGCTCAAGGAGCCAGAACTCACCACGGACGATGTGCATCCAAAACAACTTGATGGTGGAGAAGCAGAGCCTAAGCACGATCTCGATTCAGAGTTCTCTCGACAGAATCATTTTATTCTCATGGAAGATCTAACTGGACGGCTAAAGCATCCGTGTGTGATGGATTTGAAGATGGGAACCCGCCAGTACGGCATGGATGCAACGCCTGTGAAGAAGAAGAGTCAGCGAAAGAAATGCGATCGTACGACGAGTAGGACCCTGGGTGTAAGGATGTGTGGTATGCAGGTACGTATCGCCAACCAACCAGTCGTTCACTTCTTGTCAAACGGCTCTCTTTTTTTGGTAGGTTTGGAACATCAAGAGCGCGACTTACATCACTCAAGATAAATACATCGGTCGCGAAATCCGTCCGGAAGACTTTCCTGCAAAGCTCGCATCTTTCCTACATAATGGAGATCGCCTTCTTGCTTATCAGATCCCTACGCTACTGCAGAAGCTATATGGACTTGCTCGTATCATCTCTCGTTTGAAAGGATATCGGTTCTACGGATGCAGTCTTCTGTTTATATATGATGGAGATCATGAGACTCAACAAGCATATAAAGACTTGGTCCTCGAAACACCGACCTCTCGCAGCAAGCGTGGCGAGTCTCTCGAGCGAGGTGCCACCGCCTCTTCATCTGATACGTCTTCCTCTCGTATGCTTCGGAGATCACACAGCGAAGAACTCTTGTTGGGGCCGATGCAGAAAGGTTCCGTTGACAAGGACAGGCGCAAGAGAGGAGCCGTTGACGTTCGCCTCGTTGACTTTGCTCATACCACCACTGGTCGAGACTGGTTGCCATATCCGGAAGACTTTGACAAACACCTGCCGCATGAAGTAACAACAAGCTCTCAAGGATATAATGCTGATATTGATCCGGAAACTGGACTCATATACGCTCGTTTTCCCCCTCATTATCCCGAGGAGGCTGACATGGGCTTTATATGGGGCTTGAAGAACCTGACGCTGGCCCTTGAACAGATGTGGAACGACGAGAGGAAGCTGAGGTTCAAGCTTCTTCGTGAGAATCCAGATTGCGGTGTCAAAAAGTTGCCTGCGCTTCCTACTGAGGGCAAGGAGATTTTTGACGAAGTTTTCGGCGAGGAAGATGATCCGGGCGTGCTTTCGACATAGCGTATCTACGCTGTTTCTTCACGTCTCTATTATTCTGTTTTGACCCATTATTGTATTGTAGTAGCCGTATCGCCACTTGTCAGTCATCCACACACTGTATTTTCTATCATAAATCCCCCTCCCTAGAGTTCATCGTTTTGCGACTTATTCATCATATTCTCTGTCTTTTGTGGACCTGCTTGTATCTACAACACCTGTCGTAATGATGTAGTCGAATATACGGTACTGGTCGAGAACATTATATACTAAGACACTGAACCTCGGTTCGGGATCAAGTTAGGAACATCATCTACGATCGATTTTGAACTGGATACGAAGTATTTATAAATGATTGGGATTTGGACGGACAACTGTGGGGTAAAATATCGGAAGTGGATGGGCCTAACATCCTGACATGAAACTTATTTGAACAAAGAAAGACTTTAATCCTTACCTCAGTGTTAAAAACAATGCCTACATACATGTAGCGTTAGCATGCCTGGTATCCCCTAACGCGAATCTTACCTTGTAGCGGAAGAACATCAGAATGACAGAAAGTGAGGTACAGGTATTTGAGTGTTTCACTCTAAGATTGAATAAGCATTGTTCAAAGACCTACAAAAAGACGGAATACCAGGAAAAATGTCTCCTGCTTATCGAACAGTCTGGCCGGGACTTGATCTACATCCAGTACGGTTCCATAACCCCCTGTAGGTATTCGTGCATGTTGTTGAATGGAGGAAAAAATATTCCAGGCCCACTCGCGATATCGAGGATCACCAGTCAAGCGCCAAGCAATGAATATAGATTCGACGATTTCTGGCCTGTATCAAAATTAAACCAAGGTGTATCGTGCCATGATACGTATCCTACTGACCGTAGCATATATCGTGCCTCGTATGGCGACCGATCAACACCTGAAAATCTATAGATGTGTTAGAGGAAGACGGTTGCCGATGATCTGGAAAAAAGCTTACGTTCTTGGAATAAACCAATCCTTGTCGTATGGGTAGTTAGCGTCGTCGACAGCCCTAAATTCTGCAACCTCGGGAGCTAAACCACTGATCTCACTTAGAAAGCAAGCGTCGACGATGCAAAGCGAAACTACTCACGTCTTAGTGTCGTGCGTACTCATGCACCCTTCCAGAAAGTCTATACCCATTTTCCAATCTCTCAATCCCCGAGGAGTTAGTTCATGCGGCTTGGGAGGCACTGAAACCGTTCGATGGCCATTTCGCGAGCCAGAAGTCACAGCGCCGAGCAAGAGGGATCCTGCAAGGAAACAGGCGAGATGCTCTTGCCTGTGCCCAAGGTTCCACGAACTATAGAAATGTCAATGTCGTGAAACGATGCAAGGCTTCCAACGTAGCGCACCTGGGCGTGCTATTGAGGAAGCGCCCCTGAGGATCGAGTTCCGCCATGTATGTGATATGCTCTTCCGGTGTTTTTTGCATAAGGGTCTCACTGATTCCGTCTGTAGCATTGTTATACATCTGGATCAGGAAATCAGTGAGATCGTTGATTGAGCAAAAATATTGCGAACCATCTGGTATAAACGCTCCGTCGATTTCTGGGTATTTGTGTATGGTGTATGAATTTTGATTAGGAGGACTCGGATCAAAATTAGGACGACTAACGGTCTGTAAAAACTGCTTCCTGTAGATGGTATTGGTGCCAGAGGCCCAAGTTACATGGAGCAATTAGACTTGCTTACAGGAGATATTCATAATACGAGTCTGCCAAGGAGCCAATACGCACGACTGAGCTTTGGAAAGTTCCTTGCTGTATCCTAGAAATACCTATGTGATCAGCTTATGTTGCACTGCATACTAGCAATACATATTCACTATACCTTATTCTCGTAGGAGCTAATCCATTAGGCAAAAGACCATCTCGAATTACAGACATGGCATGTTCTGCTTTATACCAGAAAGTATCGTTCTTTGTGAGTTCCGCGAGGTACTTGAATTCTAGTTGCAAAGAGCCCGCTTCGGCGAGACTGGTGATGTAAGAATACTGAGGAGAATGAGGTTTTCCCAGATTAACAGTCCGATGAGGAAGGCCTGACAATGTGTTGAATGCTACTACAAGACGGCGTCCCAAGTCTTCAGCGTGGTTCAAATATAACATATCTGAAGTAAGATAATGTGCACTGAGCAGCCCTCCCAAAACCCGGATGGTTGTCTGCAAATAGGTTGCCACACTTCGTGTAAGATTTTTTCTCGAAGACAAGCATTGGAATGCACCTCAAAAGTTGAGACCTCCGGATAAGAATGGTTGAATGAAAGTTCAGTCTCTATCCACCGACGAGCAACTTCGTATTCTGACCGTAAGCCCATCAAGTAAATCGTATCTATCGCGTCTACGATCGTGTACCCGATCCCACCACTTGAAGTAAGATTTTCGCCAGTCCTGGATATGGGATGATATTCATCACACCCCATGGCATCCCGAACTACAGACAGATATGCGCATAATGAGGTTGAGAGTACAGTACGAGCATGTGAACAGTCATCACCATAAGCGTTCCAAGCGTGCTGTAAGATTGCTTGAACTCAATAAATACAAGTGCGAACAGAGTGTATAAATGTATACCCTAAATGCAGCAACGATTGCTTCCATTTTCTCGTCGTCCGCTCCCATTGCAGCGGTAGATCCGGAAAAGTAACGGTAGTTGTACGGGAGCACCTCGGATGAGAAATCTTCGGATATTGATCATGAGATATGATACGGACAAACGAGGCGGCAACGGCATACCAAACAATCCCGCTTTCAATCGCTCCGGATACCAAATAGACTGCTAAGTAAAGTTTTCTAAGTTGATTATCAAGGCTTCTGGCAAAGAGAAACATACAGTGTAAGAGATAAAGCTAACAATGGTTAGCATTAACACCAGAGCTAAAGTGAGTATTTGGGAGGTACGACTCGGAGCTGGTTAAATTGATAGAATTAAATTCCTCTGAGTGGAAGAACATCACTTACTACGCTTCATCATGATGCCAGCAGAAGGGACAAAGGTTCAAGCAACACTGGGAGATGTCGCAGCATTAAAGGGGTCACATATAGATCCTGATTCCATTAAGGAACGTCCTGTGGTCGAATAATCCGCTGGTAATTTGTTCCTCCATGAAAATGACCCGAGTATACAGCGAGAATTGTCAAATGACAAATTGCTCCGACACTGGAAATAAACTGTACAAGTATACAAAAGTGCTGGACGTTCAAGTTGAAGTGCGTGTTTCAACTCCTCTCTGAGTATAGACAATGCAGCGTGGAAGTGGACGGGGAGATTGAAGCGCTCCATTTGGCGCCCGGAACAACTCTACTATTAGAGAATTTGGACCTGCAGTATGTAGAATAGAAAGCAAGTTTGTACATATGTACAATCCAGATGTTGTACAGACAGCGATAGCGACATAGCAAGTTCAGGTTGCAAAGTCCTTATACAAAAATCCAATCCAAATAGAACGTGCAACGTCCAGCATTCCCTAATTTCGAACACACCCACTACAAACCTTGCCATGCCTCCAAGCTACACATAGTTCTCAACGAAGAAGCCCCACTCATCTATCACTTTTTTTACAATACCTTCCCATTCCATTCCATGATAGTCTACAATCTTTGAGCTACCTTTCTTTCCCTTCGGTCCTTTAGGTCGTTTCGGAACTCGCATAAACTCGAATATTTCTTTATGTATCTGTCCACAATCCTTACAAGGCGCACCTCCGCCCCCGTTACCCAGTCCATTTGCGAGGAATCTATCTTTTTTGTTTTTGGGTGGCGATTTGGATTTAGCTGGCGTCCCGGATTTGGATTTGCCTGTTCTACCCTTGGCAGGAGTCGAAGGTGATGAGCTGGATGAGGAAGAAGAGGAGGATAGGGAAATAACTGAAGCGGAGGCAGACGAGTGAGTGCCAATAGCGGCCGTGTTTCCGCCAGACGCGTAATCTGGATGAGCATCAGCATACAGCTTACCCCTTCCGGAACCTTTCGAGAACGTTTCCCAGCCCGGTTGGAGGTACGGCCCATGTACAGCAAGGTCCGCTAGTTCGAGATGTATAAGTCGTTCGAGGCGATGACACCAAACACCCCTGCCGCCAGCTTTGACACGACCTTTCATGAGACTTTGGCCGACGGTATCATTGGCTTCTTCCGAGTCGTTATCTACTTCACCAGGATACCAGCCTCGAAGAACTTGTTCCTTACTACCGCATTGTTTTCCCCATTGATTCAACCTCTTCACGACATTCACGGCGCGTCCGACTTTGAGCGAAATGGTAGGTGGGGAAGGGTCATTCGGATCTGTGATTGTCAGCCGTGTGCCAAGAATGAAAATACGGACGAGCCTCACCTCGAATCTCGAACGTATATATATATCCTTCTACATCGCTCTGGCTTCGCGGCTTTTCCATTTCCACTCGAAGGGCGACTTGAGTGTCCGGATGTAAGTAGGGAGGTATATAGTCTATGGCCACATAAGATCGCGTACTTGACAGACATGAATTACACCCTACCATTAAAATCGATCCATTCCTGTAAGCCCTGTCCCTGCCGTCCATCCCGATGCTGTTTCCTAGCATAAAAACCACTGGGACCCAGCAGCTCCTTCGCATGTTGATGACAGAAACGTTCGACGTCCCCAGAAGTAGGCGAATTTGCTCCCCAGACATTGACCAGCGCCGGACCACCTTTGACTAGCCTCGTACATCGTTTTCCGGCCTTCGTAACACCACTACACTGAATATGTCCGCTGACTCCTGTAACTCCTGCTGTGGGGGTTGGCGGTGTAGACGAAGCTCGACGTCTGCCGGGTGCTCCCTGCTGCTTCAGTCCAGCGCTGGGACTGTTGAATTGCGTGTTGAGTACCGGGCGTGTGGGACTGGATGGTAGAGGTGGAGCACCAGACGGAGAGCTAGGAAGTGGTCTTCCCGCGTGCTGAGGAGGTTGATGAGGCGTCGGAAAGAAGTTGGTTGCGGATGTAGATGGAGGTGGCTGTTGTGTGTATTGTGGTGTATAAGCAGGAGAAGATCCTGGTATTGGATACGGTGATGGATAGGGAGACGGATATGGAGATGAGGCAGGATGTGGGAATCCTGGAGGCGCAGGAGCAGAATATGGTCTCGCGGGAGGCGTTCCGTATCCTGTGAGACCTCCACCATACGGATTTAGAATTTGTTGCGGGGGTGGCGGTTGTTGTTGAGCGTATTGCATTGTGAGTGATGGTGCAGAAACATCCACGGCTGGATTGGGAAACTGCATTGCAGGAGGTCGAGGAAGTGGAGGAGGGCCATCATATTGCTGTGTCAATGCTGGAGGAGGCGGACGTGCTGCAAATCCACCGATGAAAGGCCCACCGGGTGCAGAATTGCTATGTCGATGCTGTGGCGCATATATTTGTCCCTCACTTGGATATCGATCATGATCATTTGAGTATGGATCTCCAGAGCGCTGCTGAGGCTGCCGTGAAACAGGTTGTTCATTGAAACTGAGCGCGTCCAAAGATTCTGAGAGCTGATTCTGGTTCACATCAACTGAGCGCGTTTGCCCAGGAGCTCGAGGACCTCGAGGAGGTGCACCGGAAGCTGATATCTTAGTTGGAGATGGTGATCTTGAGCTAGGGCTGGATGGAGAGACGCGCGAATTGACATCCGGGCCATTATTACGGGACTAAAGAGTTCACATGAGTTCTTAATTTCATATGATACACATTAATCCACGCACATCATCGTTTGGCTTCAATTTGGAAAACAAGTTTATGGCTTTTCCTTTCAACTTGTATCCTGTCCCCATTCGGGCTCGCAATCTTTATTGACTCTATAAGGCGCTATGCAGTACTTTGAGTCTTGAACAAAAGATCCCAATGATAATGATATTCGCCGGAGATCTTCGATGAAGACGGAATAGAGAGAGAAGGGGGGCGTGGGCGTCAATTCTGAACATTTTGAATGTTACATTATCCTCCAACCAACTAATTATACCGTTTTTCAACTATACCATGGCTCGTATTGAAGGTTTTCATTCTCTTCTCCTTCGTTATCCGGAATGCCTCGGTCATCAATGTGTTCGCCATCCTGACCTAGTACTGGTCATTCAGTCAATCCTCAGTCGAAGGACTCATAAGACGGTGTATAATATATATTATACTCGAGGTGAGTGCTCCTGCGAGGTACAAGCGATGATGGCTTGGTGGATTTCTCCGTTGTGGTTGAGAGGAACAAATGCTAATAATATTTTGGGAGACTAAATTAGATGATATCGATATTAAGTAACGGTTTGCCTATGTGCTAGGTTCTCAATCAAGTGATGCCTTCCCTCTTCCGACAAAGCCAATAATGCACATCCCTGGGCCCTAACATTTATCCTATTCTTAGACGTTTCTTTACTATCGCTCTGTTCTCACTGTCGGTGCCTGGACTGCATATGTTCATCAAGGAGTCGGGTTAAACATCGGTCCTGTTCAGAGCACGTTATCCAGACCGTGAGTTCAACTTTTCTCTTGCCAATCACACTCTAGATATAATCATAATAGGCAGGTGAAATTTAGCATCCATGCTGCTTTCGTTGTCAAGATTTGAGGACCGTACCGATGGATTTGCTGGACCGCCGGAACCCGTGCAATCCCAAGGGCCGAGCGCTCCCCAGTGTCCTCATCCTCATCCACATATAAAATCCGCGAAAATGTACCATCCAATGTAGAAGTATTGCGTTAACCCAATATGTCGTTTACCTCCGCCGTCCTTGCTCTTTCTTTGCTCCTTTCTCAGGTCGCAGCCACGCCTACTTTACACAAAAACAGCACCTTGAATGCTCCTCGGAAGATCGGAAAACGTTGCACTGGTGAAATCACGTCCCTTGACGATGTCGCGGCTGCCGAGGAATGTACGACTATCGTTGTCAGTACTACACAACTTCGTGGCAAAACTGGAACACTCTTTTAACACTTTTTTTAGATTGGCGGTTTCACCGTTCCTGCCGGTCGTAAGTAATGCCAAATTATGCTCATTCGAGAGCCTCTCATTGATCGCGAGTTTGGAAATAGAAACATTCACACTGAATCCTCCTGATGGTGCACAAGTATCGTTGACTGGAGAACTCACCTTTGGCTTTGAGGTTTGTAACTGGCTCCTTTTCTTTAAGTTTTGAACACTTCGAAATTTCGTCATGTTGATTTTCACCAATAGAACTGGGCGGGACCTCTTATGGAGATTACCGGAAACGACATCACATGTGCGTTTAAATTTCGGTTCCCAATCTTGTCCTCTAAGCTAATTCCCATTCTATGTAGTCAACGGAGGTGAGATAAGATTTTGTAGCTCGCCTCGTTTCGGATATTGATATTGAAATGCTCCAGGCGGACACGACCTAAATGGCCAGGGTACGCTGTATTGGGTTCGTCACCATTCCCGGTATTTCGTGGACTACGACTGATCTTGTACTTCAGGATGGAGAAGGAATAAGCGGCGGTGTCACGAAACCTGACCCATTGCTCCGTATCAACATGGGCGGAACATTCAGTGATGTTCAAGTCGTCAATTCTCCTGGAAGAGCTGTAGCTATCGGCGGAAGCTCTCTCACTGTCAGCGGCGTTATCGTCAACAACGGTAAGAGCTATATACGTAGAAACAGTTGCGACAAACAATCCTGATTCGTGCTTTCCTTGTATTTATATAGCTGCTGGTACCGCTGCCAACAGTCTCTCAGGCGGTAATCCTGCAGGCGCAAATACAGATGGATTCGACGTGTCTGCTGATGATGTTACCAGTCCGTTTGGCCCTTCTGGTTTCTTTCCTTCTCCTCATCTGAACTGTGAATACACCTAGTCACTGGATGCACCGTCAACAACCAAGATGATTGTCTTGCTATCGTGAGTGTGTCCACTTGACTGCAGCCTGAACATTTTTTTGAATTCTCATATGTAGAACAAAGGGACTTCCATCACCTTCTCAAACAACATTTGCGAAGGAATAGGACATGGTATCTCCATTGTTAGTATGAAGTACATGACCTCAGAATCATCTCTTACACACTCTTTCCTTCCAGGGCTCCATCACCAGCGATGTCACCGTTTCCGGCGTCACTATCTCTGGGAACACCGTCACCGGAACGTCAGTTCAACTTTTTTGTATCTCTGTTCAACTACAAAATTATCGTTTCTTATTGCCAGGGTCAATGGTCTCCGAATCAAGACCGATGCTACGGCTACAGGCTCAATAGTTGAAAATGTCATTTACGAAAATAACAAGCTTTCTGGAATCACTGAGTTCGGTGTCCTCATTGACCAAAGCTACCCCAGTACCCTTGGTACACCTGGTACAGGTGTCATCATTGAGGTGATTACAGAGCGTTCATTCCATCCACTTACACTCACACCGCAAATATTGCTGTCCTGAATACTTAGAATGTGAACTTTGATGGCACAAACACTGTTGCTGTTGGTAGCTCTGCGCACCGTGTTGAGGTCAACTGTGGAAGCACAAGCAGCTGCACTGGGTCTGTATACACATTATATTTCCTAATGAAATTATTCTGACACTATGCTGGTGCTGTAATCTAGGACCTGGAACTGGGCCGGTCTTGATGCTACGGGTGGTACTGGTTCAACTGTCAAGAATGCTCCAATTGTCGGAGGTACTTACTAGTTAAATATGAGATAAATACATGCATTCTCCTGCATACATATGTATATACAGGACTATGCCTGAATGTTTTGTTACAAAAACTGAAATCAATTAAAAAGGTCAAGATTCCCTGCCTAAAACAAACATTGTCTTGATAGACGTAAATGTTAAGGCCAAATTTGTGTTCCAGGCTGTATATCTCTGTAATATGTGTGCTGGAACCTTTTGAATCCTGATTTGTCCTCCGGCATTACACCCATATATCCTCCACCCTCCCCTTTTCAGGACTATCATACCCCCTTGCATCAGCAGTACTACCAGAACATATCATCCTCCTCCTCCTCCTCCTCCTCAGCATATCCCCCATGAGAACTATCATACCCCCTCTTATCAGCAGGACTATCATACCCCCCATCAGCAGGACTATCATATCCCCCATCAGCAGGACTATTGTCATCCCCATCAGCAGGACTATTGTCATCCCCATCAGCAGGACTATTGTCATCCCCATCAGCAGGACTCTCATACTCCTCCTCATCACCAATACAATCATCCTCCTCTTCATCAACAAGATGACCATACTCCTCCTCATCACCAATACAATCAACCTCCTCTTCATCAACAAGATGACCATACATCTCTTCAGAGTGGTTATACCACTCCTTCTCTTCATCAGAGGGAATCCCATACATGTCTTCATAATAAGCAAGACTATTGCATTCCTCTTCATCAATCGCACTGCCATATCCTTCTTCATAGGCAGGACCAGCAGGATTACCATCTGTTTCTTCATCAGCAAACCCAGATTCAGATTCACCCTCCACCTCATCATAATTGGGAAAGAGGTCATCAGGCAAAGGGCCTTCCCACGGGTCCTCTGAAGTATATGGGCTACTGCTCCAACTGGAAGAGACAGTAAGAGGGAAGAGGCCTTCCCAGGGGTCTTTTGAACAGGATGATATAGTGTTATGATCAGCTGCAGAACCCCCATTAGGTTTAGCCTTTTGCAGAGCATTGATAATATCCTTGACCGAGTAAACAGGCAGAGGTCGACCTATGACAATAGCACGACAGGTAGGGCATGACTTCTGGCAATTCATAATGTATTCGGGATCATATATGTCATCGTCCATCGCATATTCCATTGAAGGAGCTTTCCTGAACCATTCTTGGAGGTCCTGTAGGCAGAACGTGTGGCCGCAAGGGGATAATCTATCAAAGAATATATCATGAACTGTGAGATATACAAAAACGACGGCGTACGAGAAGGGATTGTTGAATACGTCCATACATATATTACATGTAAGAAGTGTTTCGAACTCGTTCATTAGTTCTTCGTTCGATGTATGTTCCGATTCATATAAGTGACGAAGTTGGACTTCCCGTTCATCCATTATCTGAAAATGGGATCTTTGAACCTGTCAAACATCGCGACAGTGGAAACCTTACGACGATCTCTGCATTGAGGATATCAATTTTCTAGAGTTGATTAACAAGGGTACAACGATTATAGATGGACACCACCTTACCGCTTTACCAATGACGATTTCAGCTTCGAGATCTTCAATTTTCTGAAGTTGACAGATCAACAAGAACCTTACAGTAATTATGGGAAGACGCTACCTTTGCTTGTTTCGTATTATTCTTCGTCTGTTCACTCAGTGCGTTCTTCAATATCTCAATCTCAATCCTCATCCGTCCAAATTCTGAAATTTCTGAAGGACTTGATGAAGGGGCATGCGCAGACCCAGTATCGAGACCACTACGAGATACATGTGGATTCTCGGATCGCATGTTGGTGTTTTGATTCAAGGAAGATGTATGTAGTTCTGGTGGCAGGAAAACCGACGTACAGACCAAAGAGGAAGAGGCTAGCTGAGTATGTAATTCTATTAATAATTATGTAATCTCCCAAGATCGACCTAAGGCATTGCCATTTCAAAGAACCAAATCGCACTAATTATTTTTTTATCACATTTTATCATTGATAAAAACCTCTTATCTTGTCTTTTCACGATGGAACGTGCGCGTGAATGACCTTTGGACGGTATAAAGCGAATTGTGCTCATCCTTTGGGAGGTGTTCGGGCGCCTGTTGCGCATCTTGCGCTTTTACACCCAATCATATCCCATCGGACCACATTGCAGCCATAGCTGGACCATGCGTCTCCTACACAATGCAAAACACCTATCGATACCTTTTATCTCCGAGTGTTTGAATTATAAAGAGCCGAGGTGGTCAGCGCTGATCCTCAGGCATTTATTCCCTTCTATCAACCATCGCAAAAGCCGGAAAGGATGCAACTCTTTGTAGCCCTCTTGACACTGGCTCTTGTGACGTCTGCCAATGCTTGCGGTGACGCCCATGACCATGTTCATGATTCTCCCGGCGTTCTTCGTAAAAGGCTGTTCCCTCAGGCCCAGTTGACGAAGCCTACAAGGCCTCTGGAATGGGGAGATCTGAATATCATTCATACCACGGACACTCATGGCAAGTATCTTTTAAACTGACGCGTTCTTTCTTGGATTACTGACCCCTGCACTCTTAGGTTGGCTTCTTGGACACCAGCATCTTTCGTTCCCGGAACCTAACTATAGCGGAGATTTGGGTGATTTTGCGAGTTTCGTGAAACACATGAAGCAAATTGCCATTGTAAGTGTCACTCTAGGCGAACTAGACCTTCTTGTCTAAACGTTATTCATAGGAAAAAGACGTCGACCTACTCCTCATTGACTCCGGCGATCTTCACGATGGAACCGGTCTATCTGACGGATTCCCTGCTGGTGGAATCGATGCTCACGAAACGAACCAATTCCTCAAACAACTTCCATATGACATTATGGCTATTGGGAAGTACGACACATTTCCGTACTTGAGTGTTTCAAAATTCTGATGACTCTAATCATCACAGTCACGAACTCTACGACTACATCAACACATGGGACATGCACACTAATTTTGCCCCTGCGTTAAACGGCCGCTATCTTTCTTCCAATGCTAACATCACAATTTTCGACGAAAATAACAACACCGTTAGCGTTCCAGTTGGAAACCGTTACCGCAAGTTCACCACTCGCAAAGGCAGGAAGATTACGTCTTTGGGAGTTTTGTTTGATTTTACTGGGAATGACGTAAATACGACTGTCCAAGTTGTAGCGGATATGGTTAAAGAGCAGTGGGTGAGTGGGTTATTTTGCTGCGATAATGATGAATTCTGAACGTGAGTGTCACAGTTTACTGAAGCCATTGCGGAGGAACCAGATGTTTTCGTGTTGGCAGGGTTCGTTGTCATACATTTTCTCCATCTCTTTGACTAATTGATGTGTGTGCAGCCATATGCCTGTCTCTTACGACAATTGGCCAACCGTTTTCAACGCTATTCGTGCTGTGCATAGTGAGACACCTATCATTATCTTGGGAGGGCATACACACATCCGAGATTGCAGTACGTCGAAATACCCAGAGAAGACCCCCCATATGATGCTGACTTCTCAATACCTAGACCAGCCTGACGGACGCTCGATGGCTCTCGAAAGTGGACGATACATGGAGACCATAGGATGGCTGAGTGCGAAGCTCGGTGATTCTTCAAATTCGAACAACATCACTTTCAGTAGGCGGTACTTGGACCAGAATCGCGTCACCTACGAGGTCAGCTCACCTATGCGCTCCGCAATATGATGATATTTAGTGACCGGGTTTATTTCGTAGTATCACACCCAGCAACGTAACCATTCATTCGACACTGCTGAAGGCCAAAATATCACTCAGGGCTTACAGGCGCTCTCAGACAAATACGAACTGTCGACCTTGTTTGGTATTGCTCCCCAAGATTATACCATCTCTCGGTATGTATCATTATCCCGTCGCTCGTTGTATATATTTTAAATCTTCATCTTCATCTTCAGAAATCCGTATCCCTCGAACGGCTCATCCCTTTCCTTATTCATCAACGAAGCTGCCCCCTACTCTCTCACCTTCAATAACACCCGAAAAAATACTACCAACCTCATGATAACCAACTCCGGTTCACAGCGTTTCGACCTCTACGCCGGGACTTTCGACAAAAACGACCAGATTTCCGCTAGTCCGTTCCTCGATGCGTTCATGTATATCCCCAATGTACAATTAGGTACTGCTCAGCAGGTCCTGTCCGCATTGAACGCTGCTGGGGCAGATGAGAGGCGAAAGCGAGATTTAGGGTCGATATTGCAGCAGAGGGAGGATGAGCTGTGGAAGAGGGGTTATGTTGACCGGAGATATATGAATTGGCTGGATGAGATGGACCGAAAACACGATGGGGCTGTGAAGAGGGCCTCACAAAATTTGACGTTGGGATATGTTACTAGTGATGTGCGTATTCTGTCTGACCTCTCTCACTCAGTATTGTTCTGAACGAAGTTTTCTCTTCTAGTCCTGCCCTGGTGTAGGAGACGACACTCTTCATGCTCCCCTTGCGTCGTACGATATCCCAGACTTCATTGGTTCCGACGCCCCATCATCGTCCAACGATACTCTCATCGACTTTGTGTTTGTGGATTTCATTCAGGACCAGCTCCTAGAAATTTTGAACGATGTCCAAAATACCACGACGTACACGGATTCGGATGTGGAAAGCTATACTGATGTGTTGTCAAATCAGATATTGGGCCTGTATGCTCAACATGCGTGGAACTAGTTATTCTACGTGATTCAAACTACGTCGCTTTGTGCAATATCCTTATCGAATGCTTATTTATCGAGAAATTTATCTAGAACATAAATGGACTATATCAAAGACTACAACGTCATGTTGAAATTACGCTTCCACATTTCCAACAAATTTTTGTCGTAGTTACTGTGCTCATTATACTAATTACACCTATCATCTAGCATCGTTGTTATCACAAGCAGACTTCATGACTTTGATTGACGGACAACATTCAGCGTTATTCCGAAGTACAGCTGTGAAATATTTAATGTTTGAGGACTTTTTCAAGGACTCGGAACATATAATCACTTCTCTTGGCTAATCCTTCACCTGTCAGTATCGTGCGCTCACTGTTTCTTGGCAAAAAATGAATATACAGTGTCACTCACCTCCAAAATCAGAAATGCCCACTGCACTGTCTCCTCGGCGCCATACCAGCACAAACTTGTGTTGCCACGATCATTCAATGTCATGTCGAACAAATGTCTCTACATCGGGGACGACTTTTCCCGTAGACACGCCCGAAGTTCAAGCAATTGGTAGTCAGAACCGAATGAAGGGATTGGATGCTCGCGAGGCTTCAAAGAAGATATAAAAGCTAGCGAAATCCGCGTTGAAATGCATCAATTCGTTCTTCGTTCTACAGCTTCTTTCAAGTTTAGGCCAGGTTGCCCTACAAGCTTCTTTCGTTCTTTCATTCACAGTCCTTTACGGAGTTCTTTCTACCTCACGTCGACAACTATGTATGTGCATTTTCAACGCATACACTGACTCTTTTGCTGATTTCGCTCACCGGAGCAGATCTTGCAACCTACTCTTTACTACGAGCCTTACTTTGACAGTCATGTTTGCCAAGATCGCCCTTCCTCTGCTCACCCTTTCCGCTTTGGCTGGCAATGCCATCGCTGCCCCCTTCAACCCCAAGACTCAGAGCCTGGGTATATAAATTCGACCATATTCGCACAACTAGAAAGTACTTACCTCGGTTCTTGTTCAGCTCGCCGTTACACCTCTTTTGATAACTGGGGAGGTCTTTCGTCCTTCTCAGGATTTGATAACTTTTATGGCGTTGACAATTTCTCTGGAGAAGTCAGCGACCAGATCGTAGTAGAACAACAAGAAGAGGTTGTGTGTCAGGCTGTGAGCATCGAGGTTGTTCAGCAAAAGCTTCTTGTACTTCAAGAGATGGCCAAACAGTAAGTGTATTTACTTGCAATTTTTAAGACCGCTCGTCGTGATAATGATCATAAACCAGAATCATCTCTGAGCAGGTCTGCGAAGTTGAGACCCAGACTGTTGGTGAGTGTAACGTTTTACTTTCGCCTTGATCATCATGAACTGACGCTGTTTTGTTCAGTCTTCCAACAATTCCTTTCCTCCTGCAGCCACTTCACCTCCGATTTGCATCGCACTTCAGGCCATGAAGTCGGGTACGACTCTTCCATCGTCAGTCACTACGGGGACTTCTACAATGCTGACGGATCTCTCTCCACTGTGAGCTCTCTATACCAACTTATATTGAAATCATCTGACGGTTCATTCTACCAGTATGATCTTGGCTTCTCTGGAAGTGATGTTGGCAAGAGCGTGGTGGTTCCCAGTGGAAGTAATTGGAATGGCGCGACTTCCCCTGCCTCAGTTGGTAATGCTTTCAGCGCCGCCGTTAGTGCTGCCAGCAGCTCCTAAGCGAACACTGCTATGGCCTCATCGCACTAAGTTTTTCCGATTAGTCAAGTCGGAAAATTCATTCAGTAATGATTTGTTTGAAGGTTTCTTGCATCGATTCTCTTTCGGGGTATTTATTATAAGCAGTACGGACAGATCATATAGTAGCTTAACTCGTTGGTTAATGGTCATATTTTTGTCGTAGGAATTACTTTGGGATCACTGTCCTATTTCATACGGAGAAAAACATACTGAATGAGCTTATTTCCGGACAGGCTCCAACCAATTCAGTTCACGTCGGAAACTAATTTCGCTAATGAGCACTTCTATTACTATTGCCCACTGGGAAGTGGGTCACACAGGCAAAGAAGCATCCAAAATAGCATTTATATTACTTCTCCCAAGTTTGAGTGGTGATATTTTGTGTGCAGTCATCGTACAGACATATTGAGCACAATTTGAGATCTGTGCAAGTAAATGGGGCTAGGAAATAAATATTTTACGGAAGCGGAGTCCAAAGTCGGAAATAACCGGGATGTGGGTCACCCACATGCACCTGCTCATAAAGTCACTCGATTCTTCGAGAAGATTGCGATTTTATTTTATTTTATCTTTTTTTACGCTACTGACAAGGTTTTTTGAATACGCTGTAAAATGAGTATAATATATCCTTCCATTAAAAACTTTATGTATCAATTGATGAAAGTATTCAGAAAATTTGTGTCATCGAATGCTTGTACTGTAAATTTGGCAATTTGAGGTGTCCTGGAGGCATTCACGGTCCACTCGAAGTCTGACCAGGAAGATAAAGCTCAAAATTAGTGGGGACCATGTATTTGAGAAAGATGTGAACACACCAGTAGCATTCACCTCACCCTGCATCCCTGTAGTCAAAACATAACAGACAATCCTAGTAGATAGTCTATTGTGAATTTTTCACGACAATGATCATGGTCCTCAGGGAGCA